>CANUEX010220744.1:0-44963 GCA_948099535.1 Jatropha multifida | reverse complement strand
CCACCGCCACCAAGATGTATTGATTGGAATAGGAAGATGGGAATGGTCCCATGAAATCCAGTCCCTAAACATCAAAGATCTCCACTTCAAGAATGTTGTTCAATGGCATCTCATGTCTCTTGGAGATATTACCTAATCTTTAGCAACGATCATAAAGACAAACAAAGTTAAAAGCATCTTTAAATAAGTTAGGCTAATATAGACCGCTTTCTAGTACTCGTGCCGTTGTTTTGTTTCCTCCAAAATGCCCTCCACATTCAAAAGTGTGGCAATGTTTGAGCACACTTTCCATCTCTTCCTTTGGCACACACTTTTTGAACATTTGGCCATTACAATATTTGAACAAGAAAGGGTCCTCCCAATAATAGAATTTAATGTCATGGAAAAACTTTTTCTTTTGCTGGTAGGAGAGATTAGGAGGGAGAATTTTATAGGCAAGGAAATTTACTATATCAGCATACCATGGGAAATGGGAAAGGGTTATCAATGGGGCCCACAGAATACCCATTTGCCTATAAATTCATCTCTAATTCTAGGGTTTGGGGGTTGTCCATTTGGTTGCTAAAGCAAAACACAATTGACAGAAAAACACAAAAAAAACACAATCAAAAATCAAAATCAAAATCAAAACACAATCTAAACTCAAGTTCTTCACAAAATTTTTTTGGGTTTTCTTAGTTTGTCATGGGGGAAAGGTTTATCAACATATAGTTAGTAGGTTCTGGGTTGAGAAACACTTCCAGAAATATAAAATTAACAACACAGGCTCGAATCATCTTCAAAGATCAAGAGTTCTTTAGGTGTTCTTCATCAAACTTCAAGCAAATCCATGGAGTCTCCTTCAAAATAAGGTACTGAGAGTCTAAAACCCATCTCCTTTGTACCTTTAGTTCATTTCAGTTAATTTTTGCTTTAAATATCCTAAAAATTGAGCTATTTGTGAGAGAAAAACACAAAAGCTCTAGTTTGCTAAAATCTGCAGCTTTCTGGGCTGAACCGGTGCAGGGATGATGTACCGGCATAGGGTAATTGCATCAAATGCAATTGCCTCGCGCCAGTTATGACCGCCTCGTGCTTGTTGTGCCTAAAATCCCCCAGATTTCAGTTTGTGGTCCGTTTTCGACCTTTTGAATCCATGAAAACTTGTGTTACCTTGGAATGGCATGAAAGTCACTTCTAGTGGTGAGAAATCATGGTTTTAGAAGTTTAAAATTGATTAAAATTGGGTTATTACGAGAGAAACCTACAAAAGCCCGAAAACGCAGCATTCTACAGAAAACTAAGCAGAACTTGCGCAAGGCAAAGTGAACTGGAGCAGGGAAGTCGACATTGGCGCACACCAATGTCAACTGCCCTGCACCAGTCATGACTGGCCTCTGCCAATTGAGCCAAGAATTTCCCCAGGCTATTCTCTAGTGATTATGGACTCCATTTACCTTGGAAAGGGACTCGATTCACTTCCAGTGGTGTGTGTCTATAAGTTCCAGAAGAAAAACAACTAAAAAACATCAAATCGTGTATAGATTCTGTGATCAAAGTGGGTTGAAGCCTAAGGGTAAAAAGCCCCATTTGATCCGGATGAGTGCGTTGATGATTCTAATGCATATTTCTTGTTGGGATTCGTGAATTGTATTCATTGCAAGATGAATATTGTGATCATGAGCTTGAAATAACATTAGAATCATTCTATTTTATTTTCTAGCATTTATTTTATGCTTTTTAATACTTGTTCTTCATATTATCATAATTATATATCAATTATCTAACATTCTAACGATCCTAACCTACTGACATCCATTTAACATTCTGACATTGTTTTATTTTGATGTTTATTGCTTATTTTATGATTATTTATCAATTAATTAACTAACCTTTGGTTTCTTTGATGATTTCTAGTTAATGCATGTTTAAATCATGATGTTTGAATGTTTGTATTTGATATAATTTGTTATTTTATTTGTTGTAATTTCTGAGTTCAATGTAATTTGTTCATATGGGTTGTAATAATTTTATTTTTATTGATTGGTATTAATTAAATGGGAAATGGGAATATGTAATGGGATAAATGGGTAGAATGTATTTTAATAAGAGATGGTTTGTAATTCTTTTCTCCTTCCCCTTTCTTGTGGATGTTTAAAATCCATGTTTGATGTATGTGATAATTTGCTTGAATGACATCGTTTTCAAAATTGCATAAAATAATTTTACATCGCAAATTAACTTAATGTCGCGATTAATAAATAATGAATATTCAGATAACTAGGAAGCCCATTTTATGCAGGACAAAATAGGTGCCTAACCTCTTCCCATCTCCGTACCCAACTCCCGAATCCATTCTGGTTAAAACTGGATTAATTAATTCCAAAGAGTTAATTAATTCGAGAAATTTTTCCCTAGTTTAGTAAAATAGGGTGGCGACTCCAAATATTTTTCAAAACCTTACCGAAGTAAGGAAGCACTTCTCTGAGGATAAAAATGGGATTGGATAAAATAATTTTTCTAAATTAGAATAAACCAACCCATTTAATTCGGTTTTCTTGAGTAACTCTTGAGAAAACCATGAGATGCGAGTGAAAGCTACGTCGTCCTCAGTGGTTTTCTATTCATCCAACTCACTCATTCTTATCTGATGATACACAGCTGCTACATCTACAAAACTATACACCTCATATCCGGCTGTTGAGTCAACTAGCTGATCAATATTAGGCAAAGGGTAAGGTTCCTTCGAGCAATCTTTATTTAGATCGGTAAAGTCAACACACAATCTCCACTTCCCATTGGGCTTTGGTACTAAGTTGACGTTCGCCAATAATTCTGGGTAGTTTACTATCTCTCGGAGCCATGATTCCGTTTCTTCTGCTTAACTGGTTTAGAGTTCGAGTCGATGCTGAGTTTATGAGATATGACATTGGGATTGATGCCTACTATGTCTTTTGCAATCCAAGCAAAACTATAGATATGATCTTTCAACATTGCTTTTCATGTCATCCTGCACTTCGTTCAGCAGATCGGCTCCTAGTATCAAGCGTTTTCCCTTCTCTACTTCCCATGTGATTAGCTCGCCCACTAGCTCAGGACTTGAGTCTTCTTTTTGTCTAGGGATATTAAAAGGAGGATGTTCAGTAGATGGAGCAGGTGGTTCTCCTTCTCGCATCCACATGATTGGTAAAGTGAGTGGTAAACCTTTCAAAGCTACTACATATGCTTCTCTAGCTGTTTTCTGGTCTCCTCTCACAGCCACAACCTTGCCCTTGTTAGAGTAGAACTTCATAGTTAGATATTTGTTCCGTCCGTCTCTAGATTACAGAGAGTCCATTCACGTTCCGCAAGTATATGGGTCGTACAAGTAGTAAAAAAAATTATCGTCCCATAGAGATTGGAGAATAGACTATTAATTTGTTATATTCGACAATTATTAAGAAGACCGAAATTAAATGGAGTTTAAATTAAACTAAGATGCAATTAAATTAGACAAATTCAAATTAAAATAAGCAAGTGGAAGTAAGCAAAAATAAATTCAGCAAATAATTATAGAGTTGGTCTAGTTATGAGGTTTCTATTAATTTTTGGGTGCAAACTCTGAATAATTAATTTATGGAGTCCAGAATCCTCTTTCGAGCTCAAATGGACCGCTACAACCATATGACATCTACTTTCGTAGCCTAATATGGTTAAAATGTTATGTCAATTCCTAAAGGAGAACTAACCTAAAGTATCCAGAATCCTCTTTCGAGCTCAAATGGATTATTAAAATTATGCATTTCTACTTTCGTAGCCTAACACAATTTTAATTTATTAAGCTAGTGTTAATTCTTTTATCCTCAGAGAACCTAACCTATTTCTAGGACTAGAAAGAAATTCTAGGTTTAATATGCGAGATCCGACCTAATTTGTCAATCTTTCAGTTTGTTCAAATAGATCTAACATCATGCAAATATGGGGCCCTAACATATTTACAGGCATTAAGTTCAACATATTAAATCAGGAATTAAACATACAATATAAATTATATTATTCAAGGTTGCATTTTAGATAAATCTCATAACTAGATCCAAATATTTAGTCTAGCATTATTACAAATAAATCAACACAAATAAAATTCACAAAGGGAATAAAAGCCATAGACTACAAACTCAGGGCCTTTAATTGATAGACACAGAGCTATTCCACATCCTAGCTTGGCTAACGACTTTCTCCTTCTTTTGTATTTGAAATAATACTGACTAAACCTCCTGAATCTCTCTCTATTTTTTTTGCTGAAGTGTGATTGGTCACTTTTCCCTCCCCTTGTTCCTTGTGGCAATAAGTGCCAAAGAAGAGTTCAAAATGTCCAACCTGTTTGATCTCTTTCATGCATTCTCTTTTATATAGACTTTTCTTCCTTGCTCCTCATTGGTCCTCATCATCTCATTGTCCACTGGATCAACTTGCATCTACAAAAGGTTGTCTCCATTGCCCATGTGAAGAAAATAAATAATCAAATAATCAAATGCATTTGAACCAAGTACATTGCTTCTTCAAAACATTGTAGTTTTGGTTTAAGTGATCTGTCAAAAGATCATTTCAAAGGTTCCCTTGTCTGGTCTAGATTCTTCCACATAGCTGTCTTCTTTTCTTTGGTTGATAGGTGAAGTTTTTTATTGGCCTTTATTTCTCCACATCTCCCATGACAACTTGCACAATTTGAGCCTACCAAGTTGCTCTCTACCATGCAAAAGTAATATAAAATATTAGAGGAGGCTGCTCACAAGGCTAGATACAATGCTTTTGTCAAAGCTATAACGTTTCAAACCAAACGATATGGCAGGAGGTCTTTTTGCAGCTCACTTCGTGTTTGGTTCTCAACTATCCACGTTGGTCAACTTTCACCATTCTTTCTTTTTGAATTTTTGAACGTTGGACTTGGGCTTCTTAGGCTTTTCAGGGACATGACTTGGGCTTTAATAGCCTTGTTTGCCTTGGTTTGATGCCAAATAGGTTATATGTGGTGCATTTTCGCTTAAAATAGCAAATATTGGTTTAGTTTATGTGATAATTTAATAGAGAGAGAAAATCATGTAAAATGGATTTTTATTCCATTTTAATATTCAAAATGAAGCTAAATTTAATTAAAATAAATGGTAAAATATATACATATTTTGTTGTTATCAAAATCTCCCTCACTTGAACTGTTGCTTGTCCTCAAGCAATACAAAATGTTTTTCATGCAATGAATGAAAAATCTCAGCTCAATTCACACTCACATATGAATTCAAGGTATACTCCAATTGTGAGATTAATTAATCCTAAAGCTCTATTATTTCTAAAGAAGTATTTGACACACTTGACTAAGGTCATGTTCCTTTTAACAACTTCTTGCACATTTACTTCAATCATGCGGGAATAAATGAACTTAGGAAGATACAAACATGCCTTTAGAGAAAAATGTGTGCTAGATGTATAGATAGTTAGATATATGATTGAATTTCCAGATCCCATAGGCAAATTTCATAACACTTTCTCCACTAATGAAGGAAGCACAACTTTAAGGAATCAATAGGTCTTTATAGGGTTGTAAAGGGCTAAAGAGGATTAATATGGGTTAATATCAAAGAAAAGTTTTAAATAAGGCTCAAAGTGAGAAATTATTCTTTTGATTTTCAAATTTTGAAAAATAAGGAAGATTTTAACTATTGCATTCGAAAGAGCTTTATATTTTGTACCAATAAGTTCTTTTCCTTTGCTTCTTCTCTTTCTTTCTCCTTTTCTTTCTCCCTTTATTTTTACATTTTTTTATATAGGGAGATATTTAGAGAAAGAGAAATATAGAAAACTTTTCTGCACTTGTCCCTTCTTAATGGTGTCTTATTTGCTGATTGAGATTATTAAACTTCTTAATGCATTTTTCTAGCAAATGGTTCTTTATGGTCTCACTTTGTCTTTTATTTGAACTTTTTGCACTTGAACAGACTATCTCATGTAATTTTTTAGAGAAGGAAAATGCTCTCATATAGTGTAGTTCAGTCTCCTTAAGTTCGCTACTTAAAAATCAAAGAAATAATTTTCTCAAGGGTGATAGTTAAAAAGGCTTTCTAAGTTTTGGTTCTTTATATGGGTTATTTTTGAAAGAATATGGATACAAGCTCAAAGGGACTCACAAGGGTTAGACTTTAAAGGGTAGGATGGAAGGTTAATGTAGGTAAATTCAAAGAAGTGCTTGAATCATATTCCTATAAGTGTGAAAACCTTAAAATTTTGCTTCGAAAATCTTGGAAAAATTTGTTCTAAGATTTGTGTCTTAACACCTTTTACACATAGTCCTCAGGCAAATTGTATTCTACCCATGTATCATCTAGTTTCCATAATTATGAAGGTAAATAACAAGTTTCAGTCTTTAAAGTACAATCTCAAAGTGAGTGGTTTTACACTTAAATAAGAAATCAGGACTTAAGGATTTGACCAATTCTCATTCTTAAAAAAGACCAAGAAGTAAATATTCAATAGTAAATTTAAGCTGTTTTGAAAGTAATTTTATGCACATTCATCAAATTTTTTGCTTCTCAATATGTAACAGTAAATCAACAGGCAGAAAAATGCATGAGTTTTTGAAATTTTGTAGGGACAATTTCAAAAGAAAAATCCATAAAAGTAACAGCAAAGGTATGATGCCAAACTTATCTGTGATAAGCTTTTTTGGGAGATCATTTCAAATGAAAATGATAAAAGATAATGCAGTTTAAGTATACCTCCCACACTTAGTTTCAACATTTTCCTCAATATGGACATTAGTCCTGCTGTCATGCTCAATGTTGAACAAAACTCAAAAAGATATCAAGGTGAGCATCATTCAATCCATAAACAACAAACATTTTCAAGCATGTACATAACATAAAATAATCAAAAGAAAATGAAATAAGAACAATGATTAATAAAGAACTAAAGGTAATAAAATTTCGGGTGCTAAATTGAAAAGATAACAATACAACTTAAGAAGTGAAAATCACATACATAGAAAAGCAAAAAAACATAATTGGAAATTAAAATGAAAAGTGCTAAAATCCTAAAATAAAACATAGACAATCTAAAAAAGATGGCGAGTCGTCTGAATCAGGTAGGAGGTGGAGGATGGTGTTGGTTAGCTGGTGAATACTGTCCTCAATGCATTGCAAGCGCTCTAAGACATGACGCTGGCAGTTACAAGCTCGCCAAAAGCAATGACTCCCTTTTGCCGAAAAGCAATGTGAAATATGTCGTCGATAATCCAAGTGGCAGGGGAAATTTTCTAGTTGAGGTGAAAAGTAGAGAGAAAGAACAACTCTTGAGTGGAGACATGTCCTTGGCTTTTTCCTTAGGCAAAAACAGTGTTAGTAAGGAATTGATCTATGATCTGTAAAACAACATTATCGATTTCATTGGATTTAGCTTGTTTTTCAGCAAAACTATGGGGTCGATAAGAAAGTTCATTCCAAGCTAACTCAGGGTTAAAATCAAAGGGTATGGTTGTGAAACCACTTTCGCAATCGATGAAACCCAAGTGATAGTTAAGGGTATCATAGGTAAGGGCATGTCTATTCCAAACAATTGACAAGCTATGGATGGATAATTTTGGATTTTTGTTTTCCTAAGGGAACTTAGAAACTAAAGAGTAAGTTCTTTGAAAGAGGAAAATTGATTTGCCACAAAATTTTCCCATCCCATTACTTGAAACAGAGCATGCAAAGGGTAATCAAGGGATAAGGAGGAGAAGGCATTGAGATCTAGATACCTGGTTGAGGTGAAGCTTCGATGCTTGAGCTTCTCATATAGACGCTGCCGGCGGCGCTAACATCGTTCAAGGCGAGCTGCTCGTCATTCTGCTCTAGTGACAATGCAATTTCTTTTTCTGGAGGTGGAATGTTCAATTGCTGGGGGGGGGGGAGATTATGGAGGTGATGGAGCTTGTTTGGGTGAAGGTGATGGTTGAGGTGAAGGTTGGCATGGAAGAGATGGTGGTCCATGGGATCGGGTCCGGCATACAGTGAGCTGACCGACAGGAACATTGGGGAGCTTGATTCTAGCCATGGCGTGGTGGCAGTGGCTGGAAGAGACTGTTTGCAATGTGGGAAGGAGGGGTGAAACAATGTGAGAGGGGTGGTTTGTGGTGGGCATTTGGGGTTGGTGGAAAATGGCGATTGTGAGTGATTTTAGGAAAATTTGAATTAATTTTGGGATTGTGGTGGTTGGATTTTAATTGAAAAAGGGTTAGGGTTTATAAGAGGGGTTTAAGTTTGGTGGGTTTTGGAGTTGGGCTTATGGTTTTATGAAAAGAGAAAGAGGGCTTGGGTTAAAAGATTTGGTGGGCTTTAATGAAAAGGAAATGGGTTGGTGTGGGTTGGTTTGGGTAGAGGCCCAAGACTAAAAATTGAAGAGTGGGCTTAAAGTCCACATTTCAAATGGAAGGATTCGCGCTAGTCGAAATGATCGTCGAGAAGGTCATTTTATTGATCGTTTCGAATTGATGATCGAGAACTAGTCCAGTTTGAGAAAGGGAAATCCTGAAGCCATTTTCACCATTGTATTCATGCATTTTCACAGAGAGATAAATGAGAAAATAAATTATAAAAATTATGAGAAAATAAACACACTCATATTATTTCATTATATTCACATCAACCTAGAACATATATATAAACAAAATGATTTTTTAGCAAAATATGGTCTAGCAAATATGTGCATAGACAATGTCCTAGGCTCTCATCTAAGCAAAAGGTAACCAAAGAGTGTGAAGGGCAGTGATATTAGTCAAGGAAGGGTGGGGACTCTAGGGCTCAACCCTTAGGAATCTATGAGTTGGTGTATAAGGACCAATAGGCGATCAATCTTAGCTTCGACACCTTCCAAATGGATGATAGTGGCATCATTGGAGCTGGTTGAAGGGTGAACATCTCCATGAATGATAGGAATGGTGCGTTCGATTTCCATTGGCAAGTCCTCTTCGGGGTCCTCTTCTTCCTCTAAATGTTCTGGTGGTTGACTGAATGTGCCATACATGACCATCTCATCTTCTGATTCTTCCTCTTTAGTAGCTTCGTCGCTCTCCTCTTCATCCTCTGACATTTTAGCACCTACATCACTCATTTTCTCTCCCACACATGCTATGGGATCTTCCTCTAAGTTACCATTCTTAGCTAAAAAGTAAAAATATCCCTCATGTCTAGTGACTAGTTTCATATTAATAAGTGAGCTCATGGTGAATTTCTCTTTTTCAATGTTTCCAATAGGGCGTTCTACTTATCCATCATCAAGTATATTGAAACCCATGGCTACTTGGGTAACAATGCCTCCAACAACTAGAGTGAAATGAGAGGCTTGGTGAAGTTTAACAAAGTTTCTACACAAAAATAATGCTACATCTACTTTAAGTCCATTATAAGCTGCCCATAAGAGAAAAAGCTCCTTTTTAGTTATCCTTCTGGTATGTTGATGTCGACCCAAAAGAATTTTGGATAAAAAATTATGAAGGATCCTAAGAGGTTTGTTCCTTAAAGCATTGATTGTGTAGGTGGTACTAGAAGGTGAATTTTCTCTTGATAATAAAAGCCAAGCATCTTTCTCATTATATCATACAGGTGGCTCTCTAAGACCATCAATGGGGGTTTCTAAGAGGCGGTTTATTGATTGAATGGTAGTGAGATATTGAGTGAAATTCATTTCAAAGCCAATCTGGCTAAAGGCATCAAGGTGCTCATGGTCATACTCAAATTTAAAAGTGGAAATGAATTCCAAAGTTAATCTCAGGTAAGTTCTGCACCTAATTGAAAACAAAGTTCTCCACCCCATTTTCTCTAGAATACCCATGAATTCATCTTTAATCCTAAGTCTTTCTAGGAGTTTCTTAGTAAAGTACCTAGTTGGCAACACGGGTCTCCTTGGGTGAGCAAGAGGAAACTCTCGCGGTTTTGGAAGTTGACTTGGATTTTGAAGCTGGAATGGCTAGTCCAGCAGATTGGAGGTACTTGGTTGGGATGATTTGTGTCGACGCTTGTAGATAAGCCTTGGAGAAGAAGCTCGACGTGGTGGCATTGTGACTAAGAGCGACAGAATGAACTTATTGGAATTATTTGAAAAAGAGAAGGGAATGAGGAATGTTGTTGGGTTCTATGGTTCTTCAAAACATTTGAGGAAAGAGAAGCTAAGTAACATGCATGGTTTTTGAATGGGATGTTTTTGCAAATGAAGTTTGTATAAATACCATGCAAAAAGAATTTTAGAGAGGTGAGTGGAGTGCTTAATGTGAGGTTGCATGCTAAAACACGTGTCCATTAATTGGAAAAGAAAAATTGACACATTGCACTTAAGTGAATAGAAAATGCACACCTAGAAAGCAGCTTTGTACAACTGTTGCTGGATGTGGCGAGATGTCCTCCGAGATGATCTGCTGGATGGTCTTTTCGTGTATGCAGTGCCCTTTCTCATGCAACCCATTCCTTCATGCTTGACATGTGTCGTCCACCTCATGAAATTCATTTAATACTTCATGACATCAGCTCTATTCACTATCCACAAAATTCAAATCATGTTACCATTATGAATAAAATAAAATAAAGAAAATAATAAAAAATGAAATCCTAACTAACTACTAGAAAGAAAGAAAAATAAAGAAAATTCAAAATATAATACTATTAATTCTAAATAAATATTGTAAAGTAAAATTTATGAAAATAGGATAATTAATAAAGCGACAACTGTATACTATTATATATATATATTTATATATTTTTTATTATTTTTCATATATATATATTTTTTCATATATATGTATTATTATTATTTTTATATATTTTTTTTTATTTATTATTTTTTTATATATTTAGGTTGCCTCCCAATAAGCGCTAATTTTTTGTCATTAGCTTGACCTCTCCCTTAAGTGATTATTGAAGCAAATCAGTCAAGGAGAAATTTTTCTCCTTGAAGTTCTTCTGGAATATAGTAGGGCTTTAATCTTTGCCCATTGACTTTGAAATTTCCAGTATCCTCGCTCCATACTTCAATGGCTCCGTGAGGGAATACTCGCACTACTAAAAAAGGACCAGACTATTGGGATTTCAATTTGCCCAGAAAAAGCCGTAAATGTGAGTTGAACAACAGCGCATGGTCTCCTTCTTTGAAAACTTTTCTCTGTATGTGCTTGTCATGCCAGGCTTCTGTCCTTTCTTTATAGATTTTTGCATTTTCGTATGAGTCCCGTCTCAATTCTTCCATCTCGTTTAACTGTAGCAATCTTTTTCTACTTACTGCCTTCATGTCAAAATTCAGAGTTTTTATTGCCTAGTAGGCCTTGTGTTCTAGCTCGAAAGGTAAATGACACGGTTTTCCAAAAATAAGTCTAAAAGGAGACATCCCAATCAGAGTTTTATAGGCTGTCCTATAAGCCTATAGAGCATAGTCTAGCTTTAAAGCCCAATCTTTCCTTGCAACATTTACTTTCTTCTGCAAGATGCTCTTAATTTCTCGATTTGATATTTCCACTTGTCTACTAGTTTGGGGATGGTAAGGTGTTGCTACTTCATGTTTGACCCCATATTTCTTCAGAAGTGTCTCCAATGATTGGTTACAGAAATGGGTTCCTCCATCGCTGATGAGAACTCTCGGCGCTCCATATTTGGTGAGTATAAATTTCTTCAAGAATTTTACTACCACTCTCGCATAATTGGTTGGTGCTACAACTACTTCTACCCATTTGGAAACATAGTCGACTGCCAATAAGATGTACTAGTTTGAGTGAGACGTCAGAAAGGATCCCATGAAGCCTATCCCCCATACATCAAATATTTCGACTTCTAAAATCCCATGTAGCGGCATTTCGTCTCTTCTGGACACGTTTCCCATCCTCTGGCACCTATCGCAAGAGAGTACAAAATTTCTCGCATCTTTGAAGAGCATAGGCTAGAAAAATCTAGCTTGCAATACCTTTGCAGCCGTCTTAGCTGTTCCAAAGTGTCCTCCATAGGGTGAAGAATGACAGTGAAATAATACTACTTGCACTTCCTCTTCCGGTATTCACCTTCCCATTATTCCATCTCCTCATTTCTCGTACAATAAGGGTTCCTCCTAAAAATAATTTCTTACCTTAGCAAAGAACTTCTTCTTCTGGTTGTAGCTCAGATCGGGTGGAATAATCCTACACACAAGGTAATTAACAAAATCAGTAAACCATGGTACCTTATTATAGTGCACAGTGAAAATTTGTTCTCCAGGAAAAGAGTTATCAATTGGAAATTCATGTCATCACCAATGTCATCTTCTCGCTTGACTCTAGACAAATGGATTAGCTACTATATTCTCTACTCCTTTCTTAACCTTGATCTCGTAGTCAACTTGTTGTGGAAGTAGCACCCATCGGATCAATCTCGGTTTCGCATCTTTCTTTGCTATTAGGTATCTAATAGCTACATGATCCGTGTAAATGGTCTCTTTAGATCCAAACAAGTAATCTCTGAACTTGTCCAACGCCCATACTACAGCTAGAAATTCCTTTTCTGTGGTTGTGTAATTCATTTGTGCTCTATCAAGAGTTCTACTGGCATAGTAAATAGCATACGACTTTCTATCTTTCCTCTGTCCGAGTATAGCTCCTATTGCATAATCGCTTGCATCACACATAATCTCGAAAGGAAGACTCCAATCTAGTGGTTGAATAATCGGGGTTGATATCAAAGATTTTTTCAACCTGCAAAAAGATTCTAAACAATTCTTGTCAAGAATGAATGGAATATCTTTAGCTAAAAGGTTGCATAAGGGTTTAGAAATTTTGGAAAAATCTTTTATGAAATGTCGGTAAAATCCCACGTGACCCAAAAAACCTCAAATCTCCTTTACTGAGGACAACGACGGCATTTTCTCGATGATTTCCACCTTTGCTTTATCAACCCCAATTCCTTTCTCAGAGACAATGTGTCCAAGAACTACTCCTTCTTGTACCATAAAGTGACACTTTTCCCAATTCAGGACAAGATTTACCTCTTCACAACATTTTAAGACTTCTGACAGATTAGTCAAACAATTATCAAAAGAAATTCCACATACAGAAAAATCGTCCATAAATACCTCTATGATTTCTTCGACAAAATAAAAAAAGATAGCAATCATGCATCTTTGAAATGTGGCAGGTGCATTACAGAGCCCAAAGGGCATACGTCTAAAAGCAAATGTGCCATATGAACAAGTAAATGAGGTCTTTTTCTGGTCTAATTGATGAATGTAAATTTGATAGAAACTAGAAAAACTATCAAGATAACAAAAATATGAGTGACCAACTAATCTTTCTAAGATTTGATCAATGTATGGCAATGGGAAGTGGTCTTTACGAGTGGCGCTATTCAATTTCCTATAGTCAATGCACATACGCCATCCCGTAACTATCCTAGTAGCTAGAGTTTCATCATTTTCATTTTTAACTGAAGTAATATCTCCCTTCTTAGGTACTATATGGATTGGACTAACCCATGGACTATCTAAGATAGGATATATTATGGCTACATCTAGCAACTTGGTTATTTCTTTCTTGACTACTTTTTTCATATTAGGATTCAATTTTCATTTAGGTTCAATTGAAGGTTTAAATCCTTCCTCGACTAGTATCCTATGTGTGCATATGGAAGGGTTTATGCCTCTCAAGTCATGTATTTTATATCCTAATATCTTCTTGTGTTTTCTAAGCAGATTCAACAAAATATCCTTCTGATTAGCATTTAATGAAGAATTTATAATTACAGGATATGTAGAGTTTTAGCTAAGAAATGCGTACCTTAATCCAAGAGGTAAGGGTTTAAGTTCTACCTGTGGTGCTTCCTCCTTTTCATCAGACTGATTTGGATCAAGTTGCCTTTCGTCTTTGCTTCGAAAACTTCTTGGTATAAAGCTTTGTCTTTCTTCCACTTCTTCCATCTCCTTAATGTCCTTTAGACAGGAATTTAGCAGGTCAGTGAGTGTTTCTTTAAATAGTTCTGTCACCACTTCGTCTATCACATCGACTCGCATGCATTCAGAAATTTTGACTAGTTGTTTCATCATTTCAAATAGATTAAAAATGATTTCTTCATCGCTGACTTTCAATGTAAGCTTCCTTCTTTCAAGTCAATCAATGCTCCAACTGTAGCTAAGAAAGGTTGACCCAGAATGATTGGAATGTGTACATCTTCGTCTATTTCCAGCACCACAAAGTCTACTGGAATATAGAACTTTCCAACATTAATCGGCACATCTTCGACTACTTTGACCGAATATTTGACTGATTGATCGACAAGTTGCAAAATCACCCTGGTGGGCTTCAATTCTCCAATATTTAACTTTTCAAAAACAGACAAAGGCATAAGACTCACACTTGCCCCAAGGTCACATAGAGCCTTGTCAATCTTCATCCCTCCCACTTCACATGGTATGGAAAAATTATCGGGATCTTTCAACTTCGGTGGTAGTTTATTCAGAATTACAGCACTATAATCTTCAATGAGTGCTACTGTTTCGCATTCTCCCACTTTTCTCTTCTTCATTAATATCTCCTTTAAGAACTTGGCATATGATGGAATTTGAGTGACAACATCTGTGAAAGGGATATTGACATACAACTGCTTAAGCATCTCCAAAAATTTACCAAATTGCTTATCAAGGTTCGCTTGCCTTAATCTTTGGGGAAATGGGATCGGAGGTTCAAAAGCTTTCATCCTCCTTCGTATATCTTCTTCTCTCAATCTCTTCAATTCTTCTTCTTTCTTTTTCTTTTCCTCCATAGGCTCAGATTCTTCCTCCAAGTTCATTAGTTCTTTCTCGGCTAGCCGTTCCTCTTGTTGTCTCAGTTTTGGCTCTTTTAAAGCCTTCCTACTCCTTAGAGCCACTGCATTACATTGCTCTTTTGGATTTAAAATTGGTTGACTCGGAAGCTTCCCATAAGCTTTAGAATTCGAAGAGCTAGCTTGTTGCGCCATTTGATGCTCCATCATCTTTTGATGAGTTGTGAGTTGATCGACTTTCCCACTTAACTGCCCGATAAGTTCGTCTTAGGCATCAGCTCTTTGCTTCTGATTCTAAAGGAAACTTTCAAACTTGGCCTCAAGATTGGATGTTGGATTTGGGTAAGGCTGTGGTTGTGGATTCTGAAAGGGTTGAGGATTTGGCTTTTGGAATCCAGGTGGTGGTGGTCTTGGATTGTTATTCAAGGTAGGTCTTGGAGTTGGGTTTTTTTAGTTTGACCATGAAAAATTTGGGTGATTTCTCCACTCAGGTGTGTAGGTGTTTGAGAATGAGTTACCTCGAGGTCTAGGCTGGTAATTATTCTGAATATAACTGCTTGTTCCACTATATACTCAGTCGTTCCATACTAACACTCCATGCCCGTATGACAAATATTTCCACAAACTTCACATCCCATTGGTGGAGTTGCTACTGCATTCACATTCAAGTTATCCAATTTCTTAGCAAGTGCATCAAATTTAGCAATTAAAAGCGTCAATCCATCTACGTCTAGTAGTCATACTACCTTCTTCATTGTACTTCTATCCTAGTTCCACCGATAACTACTAGTTGCCATTTCTTCCAATAATCCATAAGCTTCAGAGATTCTTTTCTTTAAAAATGATCTGACTGCAGCAGCGTCTAGTGCACTTCAAGTTGTTGGTGTTGCTCCATCGTAGAATTGTTACATTAAAGCTGACTTCTCAAATCCATGATGTGGACACTGGCATTGAAGGTCCTTGAATCTCTCCCAGGCTTCATATAGTGTCTCATCTTTCTGCATTCCAAAATTAGAAATTTCTTTCCTTAGCCTTGTAGTCTTACTAGGCGAGAAATATTTTTGAAGAAAAGCACGACTTAATTCATCCCAGTTGGTGAATGACCTAGTAGGCATAGAGTGTAACCAAAGTTTTGCTCTATCCTATAATGAAAAAGGAAATAGCCTCAATCTAATTACTTCATCTGAAGTGCCATTTATCTTCAGTGTATCACAAATCTCCAGAAATATGGCGATGTGAACATTGGGATCTTCATCTGGTTGTCCTGCGAAGTGCGATTGTTGCACCATAGAAATTAGAGACGGTTTGATCGCGAAATTGTTGGCTGTTATTGGCGGTCTTATGATAGCTGGTTGCGCTCCTTCAGGATTAGGAACATTAAAATCCCACAAAGTTCTTTCCTCAGCCGGGTTCAGTTGTTGTTCTTAATTTTCGATCTCGACTCTAACTTGGTTCAGTTCAGGAATCTCCGGCTGGTCTACTAGTTCGACTCTTCCCAAAATTGTGTCTCTTCTGCGTCTTCTCAATATAGGGCTACGCTTTCCTTTCTGATACCTCAGATTTTCTTTTTCAAGGTGCGAACTGTCCTTTCAACTTCTAAATCAAGAGGTATCAATTCCATACTTTTTTATCTTAGCATAAAAGATTAATCCGCTAAGCGTTGAGGAAAAGAAAGAAAAGATTTTTTTTTTTGAAAATTAAATTTAATTAATTAAAAGAAATAATACTTAAATTAAAAAAAAAGGAAAAATAATTAAAGAAATTAAAGAGAAAAATAAAATAAAATAAAATAAGTGTACCAAAATAATTAAAGAGAAAAAAAAGGAAAAATAAATAAGTAAAAATTTAAAATATATTTTTGAAAATTAAATTAATAAATTAGGTAAAAGAAATTAAAAAGTAATTAGAAAATGAAAAAGAAAAATAAAATAAAATTAATAATAAGAAAAAATAAAAATTTTAAAAAAAACCATATTAAATTAAATAACTAAAAAAAGGAATAAAAAGAAAATTTAAATAAATTTTAATTAATTAAAAGAAAAAGAAAAAAAATAAAAATAAAAGCAAAAGTAAAATTCAAAATAAGATTTAAAAGGAAAAGAAATTTGAATAACGGAAACTAAATAAAATGAAAAAAAAAAGATATTATAAAAATTTTTTATTTTGAAAATGAAAACACATTAAGTACGTAACGTACTTAGCGTAAACGAAAAGAAATTTTTTTTTTATATTTTTTTATTTAATAAATTCTTTTATGAAAACGAATTAAAAGAAATATTCCTAATTAATTGTCTCACGATCAAACTAATATCTATTCTAACACCAATCCCCGACAACAACACTAAAAGCTTGTTCCGTCTGTCTCTAGATTACAGAAAGTGCATTCGCGTTCCGCAAGTATACGGGTCGTACAAGTAATAAAAAGGATTATCGTCCCACAAAGATTGGGGAATATGCTATTAATTTGTTATATCCGATAATTATTAGGAAGACCAAAATTAAATGGAGTTTAAATTAAACTAAGATGCAATTAAATTAAATAAATTCAAATTAAAATAAGCAAGTGGAAATAATCAAAAATAAATTCAGCAAATAATTATAGAATTGGTATAGTTATAGGGCTTCTATTAATTCTTTGGTGCAAACTCTGAATAATTAATTTATAGAGTTTAGAATCCTCTTTCGAGCTCAAATGGACCGCTACAACCATATGACATCTACTTTCGTAGCCGAATATGGTTAAAACGTTATGTCAATTCCAGAAGGAGAACTAACCTAAATTATCTAGAATCTTCTTTCGAGCTCAAATAGACTATTAAAATTATGCATTTCTACTTTCGTAGGCTAACACAATTTTAATTTATTAAGCTGGTGTTAATTCTTTTAACCTCAGAGAACCTAGCCTTTTTCTAAGTCTAGAAAGAAATTCTAGGTTTAATATGTGAGATCCGACCTAATTTGTCAACCTTTCAGTCTGTTCAAATAGATCTAACGTCATGCAAATATGGGGCCCTAACATATTTACAGGCATTAAGTTCAACATATTAAATCAGAAATTAAACATATAACATAAATTATATTATTCAAGGTTGCATTTTAGATTAATAGATAAATCTCATGACTAGATCCAAATATTTAGCCTAGCATTATTACAAATAAATCAACAGAAATAAAATTCACAAAGGGAATAAAAGCCATAGATTACAAACTCAGGGTCTTTAATTGGTAGACACAGAGCTGTTCTACATCCTAGCTTGGCTAACATCTTTCTCCTTCTTTTGTATTTGAAATAATACTAACTAAACCTACTGACTCTCTCTCTATTTTTTTTGCTGAAGTGTGATTGATCACTTTTCCCTCCCCTTGTTCCTTGTGGCAATAAGTGCCAAAGAAGAGTTAAAAATGTCCAACCTGTTTGATCTCTTTCATGCATTCTCTTTTATATAGACTTTTCTTCCTTGCTCCTCATTGGTCCACATCATCTCTTCGTCCACTTGATCAACTTGCATCTACAAAAGGCTATCTCTATCGCCCATGTGAAGAAAAGAAATAATCAAATGCATTTGAACCAGGTACATTGCTTCTTCAAAATGTTGTAGTTTTGGTTCAAGTGATCTGTCAAAAGATCATTTCGAAGGTTCCCTTGTCTGGTATAGGTTCTTCCATGTAGCTGTCTTCTTTTCTTTGGCTGATAGGTGAAGTTTTTTATTGGCCTTTGTTTCTTCACGTCTCCTATGTCAACTTGCACAATTTGGGCCTGCCAAACTACTCTCCACCATGCAAAAAGTAATATAAAATATTGGAGGAGGCTGCTCACAAGGCTGGATACAATGCTCCTGTCAAAGCTGTAACGTTTCAATCCAAACGATCTGGTAGGAGATCGTTTTGTAGGTCACTTCGTGCTTGGTTCTCAACTGTCCACGTTGGTCAACTTTTCACCATTCTTTCTTTTTGAATTTTTGAACGTTGGACTTGGGCTTTTTAGGCTTTTTAAGGAAATGACTTGGGCTTCAATATCTACAAGGCTTTAATAGCCTTGTTTGCCTTGGTTTGATGCTAAATGGGTTATATGTGGTCCATTTTTGCTCAAAATAGCAAAAATTAGTGTAGTCTATGTGATAATTTAATAGAGAGAAAATCATGTAAAATGGATTTTTATTCCTATTTTAATATTTAAAATGAAGCTAAATTTAATTAAAATAAATGGTAAAATATATACATATTTTGTTGTTATCAATATCTGATACATGTTGCTGCTTCTAACTCATATAGGGTTAGCCTTCCCAGTATGACATTAGAGGGGAATTGGATGTTTGCCACCATGAACTCCAATTTTAGCTTTCTTGATGAGTCCTCAACTCCAAGTTCCATGACTACATCTATAGATCCTGATACTTGTACCGGTTTTCTTGCTAACCTAACGAAATGAGTTCGAACTAGTTTGAACCTTATTTGATCTAATTTTAGAGCTTTAAATACGTTCATGGTCATCAAGTTGACCGCACTACCTTCATCCACAAGGATTATTTTCATTAGAAGATTCTCTATAATTCCATCAATTATTAAGGCATCATTGTGTGGTGTATGAATGTGTCCGCCGTCAGCTTCTGAGAATGAAATGGGTGGTCTAGGATTAGGCTTTTGCTAAGGTATAACGGAGTATATCTCCCTAGCTCTTTACTTCCTTGCTAAATTACTATCGCGACTCGACAAACCACCGAATATAGTGTGGATAGTTCCTAGGGTGCGATCTTCTCTCTTCGATTTACTGCACTACTCCCTCTATTGCCTATTTTCCCCCACAAACTGCTTTAGCTCACTCTTCTGCACGAGGCATTCTATCTCCCTTTTTAAATGGCAATAAGCATTAGTTTCATGGTCCACGTCCCTATGAAACTCATAATATCTGCTCTTATCCCGATGGCTTGCAGAACTTTCCCTCAGCTTTTTAGAATAATAACATTGGATCAGATAACCTTGCTCTCTAATCTATGTTATGATCTTCGACTAGGGTCTATTTATCGGGGTGAACTCTTTATCTCTTGAGGGCTCGCTATCTCTAGCATATGGAGTTGGGACTGAATAGCTGGCTCGTAGGGGTCGAATCGGCGATCTCCTTCGGAGCGATCGTCTTCCTCCTAGAGGCGAATGTCTTCTGGGTCTGTATTTGTCTTCCTTGGCTAATTTTTGCTGCTGAACTTTATAAGCCTCATCCAATTTAGTGTACTTATGAGCTCTCGCCATGAGCTCGGCGAAAGTCAAAGGAGGATCTATACTCAAGCTTTCAAATAGTTTATTATACTTGCAGTTTTTATCCATTACACTGATAGCCACTTTATCATTCAAATTCTCCACCTGCATCGCCATCCTTTCAAATCTAGCCACAGATTGCCACAAGGTTTCTCCCTCTTCTCTTTTCAAGTCTACCAGATTAGAGGAGATCTTCTTGGATGAGATATAGGTTATGAAGCGAGCTCAAAATATTGTGGCTAGTTGTCAAAAAGAGTGGATGGATCCTGTTTTGAGCATTTGGTACAACTCCTGTGCCGCTCCTTTAAAGGTGATCGGAAAGACTTTGCACATCAAGTCCTCTGAGTTGGTTTGTAAATACATTATGGTTCGAAAGGTGGCTAAGTGACTCCTTGGATCAGAACAACCATCATAAGATTGAAAGGTGGGTAGTTTAAATTTTGGGGGGAAAGCCATAGATAGGATGTTAGGTGATAATGGTGAATCTTGCCAGAGACCATAATCTCCGTTCTCCTTTAACTCCTTACATTCTCGAACTAGCTCTTTTACCATGTCTCTAAGGTTCGTCTCGTCTAATATTTGAGTATGGCTGATCCCTTGATCATGGGGGTTGACTCCCTTGGGATCTAGTCTGGATTCTGCCTTTTGGTATCAGTTAGATATTCAAAGACTTGGATGTCTAGGGGAAGGTGGGTGGATTTTTTCTTCTTCAAGGGGAGCATTTGCAGGTTTAGAAGGTAGGGTAGGTTCGCCATTAGGTATTAAGTTCTCTAAGAGACCTTTCAAAACTGTGGTGAAGTGAGAATAGGCTTGGGTAAGGGTTGCTGCTACTTGGGGGTCAGTAATAGGAGCGAGAGTGAAGCTGACCTATTGGCCAATTTCGCCATTGGCGTTGCCTCAGCCTTTGGTGTCAGGATTTTTTAGAGGGATTGGCGGCCATGAGGAGTCAAAGAAAAAACTATAAGATTGTCTAGGGTTAAAAAGAAATTGAAGGTGTGTTTCACGCTCACCGCACCATTTGTAAATCTCTCTGAATTTGAGATAGGTTGAATTATGTGATTAGCCCGTCTTTGGGGTAAATTTAGAATATATATAGTGGACTCCAAACAGTCTGTATTAGATAAGAATTTAGAGTCCTAATTTATTTTCTGTTTCGAGTTATTTTAGGGGTCTATTTATTTAATTAAAATATTTTATTATTATATATTAAGAGTTTCTAAGCTCTTGATAAATGGTCGAGAACAGCGTGTAGAATATGAGAGTGTACCTTTGCTTTTTTTTCAGTGTGGAAAAGCTAGGCATAAAGATGGGGCTTATGTCCAACAAGAGGGTGCTTATAATAAAAACACAGAGGTAGGTCCTCAAGGTAGCGAAAGTGAAAAACGTCTAGAGCTAATTTACGACCCCTGGATGGTGGTGAACTATCGTGCAAAGTAGAGCAATCAAAGAGAGATAATCCCAGAAGATTGCAGGAATTTAGGCATGACATCCTTTTGGTTCAATATTTTAGCCGACATTGAGGGCAAAGTTTCGGAGACTACAAATTGTGGGTTACATGGGATTCCTAATTCAACGCAGAATAGCCTAAACCCTACAAATTCTATTAATAATAAGTCTAAAGGTAAAGGAATCATGCAACATGAATCGAGTACAAGGGCTATCGTGGGCTCTAAGAGGCGTAAAGGCCCAACCTTGTCTAGTCATTTTAAAAAGACCAATCGTGGATTAGACCAAAAAAACATACTTTAGGTGAGTTCTTTGACTTTACAAATAGGCCAGTAAATAATAAATTGGTGATACCATGTCAAACTACTCTAGACCCAACGTGCAATTTTGTGGTAAAAGTTGTCTCCCATGCTAATAAAGAAAATATACCTATGAATATCGATGATCTGGCCGCCTTAATGGCGACTTCTTCAACCCATCTATTATTAGGGAACCTCTTAATTTATGTGCTGATGCCATAGGAGTGGATAATCAAACACTTAGCGAGCAGCTGTAGCATTTTAAAGATCTCCAATCTGAGCCTATCCAGACTTCTAATGACTCAGCTAAGGAGGGAAGAATGGATCGATCAGATGACTTAGAGGGAGAAGAAGAGGATGACGATGTTCTCTTTGCAAATGAGATTATATCTGAGGTGGATGTGTCGTGCTTATTTTTCTATTTTTCCTTATATCAATAATTTCTTGGAACTGTCAAGGAGCTACTAGCTCTTCTTTCATGAGGACCTTGAAACTTATGATTGGTAAATACAAGCCCAACATTCTTATTCTTCTAGAACCTTGAGTAAGTGGTGATAAAGCTGATAAGATAATTTGTAACGCCCCAAAATTTCAGATCTTAAAATGATATTATTTGGACGGGTGATGAATGGCATCACCCGAGGGAAAAATAATATTTTATTTGAGCCTGATAATGATATTGAGCATAATTAATATTTGTGGAGTTAATTAGATTTTATGTGATTAGTCTTAATTAATTAAAGTTAAGATATAAATATTTTCTGACAAAGTAAGTAATAAATTATTGGTAAATAGTAGCTTACCGGTCTGTGAATAATACCATCGGTCCGAGACTTGGTATTATTTGGGTCCAAAAAAATTACTATCCATGTCTAATACTTGATTTAATATTTTTGGAGCAGGTTTTCATGATTTAGGTGGGTAGAAAATATTTCATGAATATTTTTGGAGAATTGCGGCAACTAAGGAATATTATTTTTAGTGTGGTATATTAAGAAATAAATGAGGAATTATTTTTGTGGAGTTAATTTAATTAATTGGCAGAGTTAAATAATATTTCGAAGAGAATTATTTGATGAATATTTAGAGCCATTTGATGATATTACTTAGGACTTGATCTTGGCCATTCATTTGGGGTAAAATGAGGAAGCAAAGTTTGACTTTAGTACGTTAAAGTTACCAACTAAGCAACATTTTCTCTTTCTTCTCCATCTACTTCTTCTCCACGCCATTTTCTCTCCTTCTTCTTCCTCCATTTTCTTTCATTTTTCTGCCACAAATTACTACTAAACTACCTAATTAAACCATAGAATAGTAATTAATTCTTAAGAATTAAGTAGTACAAGTTGAAATTGGTGATTAAAAGCTAAGAGAATTGAAGTTGCCATTGAAGTAAGTAAGTTCTGGATTTTGAGTTTTATGATTTAATTAGTGGAATTCAAGTATTAGGCATGGGATTAATGCATTAAATCATGCTCCATTCATTTCTTTTGTTAATTTTGATTTTAATGTGCACTTTTTCCTACTTTGAAGAAGTGGGAGAAGCCTCCACCAAAGGGAAAGGAAAAGCTAAGGAGTGAAGCTTTCTAAGCTTCCTAAAGCTTGATTAAGAGGTTAGTGCAATAATACTTTCAATTATCTTTCAATTTCTTTAAGTTGTAAGTTTTAGGTTTTGAATAATTTTTGAGAAATTGTGTGAATTGAGTTGGGAAAATGTGTTGTGATTGCTTTAGTATGATTCTTCATGCTTAATAAGCATAATGGATTGCTTGGAAATGAAAGAGAGCATTCCCTCTTGTTTCCCCTTCTTTGGCCGAACCCTCTTTAGAGGGAGGGCTTGGATTTTCGCTTCTTGTTTTGATCTCCTTTGGTTGTAATTGAGCTTGAGAATGGTTTCCTTTATGATTTATGAAATTAATTTGGAAAGAAACCATTTCCTCTTTGTTTTGGAAAGAATGGCCAAACCCTCCTTAGGTGAAGGACCTTTGTGTTTTCTTTGATTTTCAAGCTCGATTTTAACTTAAATGAGTTTATTAATAAGTAATTTGGTGATGGTTTAAAGCTTTAATTTGAATTCCAATGTTTAAGTCTTTTTTCATGACTTAAAGAAGGCTTTGAAATGGTAAATCGGGTTTTATGGTTAAGTGTTTAAAGTAATGAATTTAATGATTTTGACTGATGCTTTTGAGTTAGTGATTAAGGCATTTGATGGAGAAAGCTTTTCTCCTTTGTTTTCATAAAGAGGTCGAACCTTCTTATTATAGGTAAGGCATGATTTTTGTCTTTTAAATGTTGATCTTTAAGTATTTTTAAGCTATAATTATTTGTGATTAAGAAAGTATGGTTTTGGCTTTAAATATAAGAGGATTTGAAATGCATTTACAAGTTGTAAGTTAAGTGACTTTGAAATAATAAGTGTTAATTATAAAATGTTTTTGGATAAGGAATGGTGAATGAGAAATGAGATTATTTGTGGAAGAACGCATTTATTTTGGGCTCTACTATACATGATTGAAATGTGGTATGATGAGATTTATTGCGATATGTGAGCATGCTCGGGTTATCAGCCCATTGTGTTTGGTGGAGCTATGATCATATTCTAGGGTTATCAGCCCTTATAAATAGGCTGACGCGCTTATTATTTTTGGTAGTGCTTGCACAGGCCACGGTGGTGCTTTCATCGGCCATAATTGTGTGATTGGTGCGTGGGGCTTTCATAGGCCACGGTGGCGCTCTCACAGGCCACGATTGTGTGATTGGTGGGTGGCACTTTCATAGGCCACAATGGCGCTTTCACAGGCCACGGTGGCGCTTTCACAGGCCACGATCGAATCTGCTTACATTCATTCGGTATTGGTACGAGCCTTAATTAAAAATGGGATTTTTATTTCTACTATAAGAAAGTGAGGATATATTGTATTTATGAATTTTCCATAAATTAAGAATAGAATTTTTTTTCGTTGTAAAGAAATCAGAAATGTATTGGTATTTGTGATATTTTTTTATTATTATTGAGTTTGGTATAAATTTTTAAGATGTGAATTTCTTTATGATTTTTCGAAATATTCGGATTTAACTAACCCATCTTCAGTGCTTAAAATATATTTGATTTGAGTATTTTTAAAGATATTTGAGATTTATTACTTGGCATCTCTTGGTTATTTTAATTTATAATTATTTAGCACTACTGAGTCTTCCGCTCAGCGCGTTGATTTTTATCACGCGCAGGTTGTGAGCTGTAGGTGCTACACGAAGACCGAAGAAATAGCATCAAAGTAGACGTATTAATTTTGGGTAGGACATGCATTAAAATGTGAATTATGGCATGTATAGACTAATTGTAAACGATACTGAGGTTGTGAATATAGGAATTATAATTTATGAGATTGGTGGATATTTTAAGGATGATTATTTGATTATATTTATGGTGTATGAATGATAATGTATATATTTCTTGGAATGAATGGTGAAGATAATGTATATATTTCCTGGAATGAATGGTGAACTAGCATGATAAGACTTAGGTGTATTGATACATACTTTTAGAAGTGCTGCGTTAACTTTTGTGAATTATATGGAGTTGGGGTTTGGAGGAAAAAATTATTGGAAGTGTGTTTGTTTTTCTGGCGTGGAAAGTAAATTTTTAAGGGGATATCTTGTGTATTTTTTTTATTTTCGTACGAATTTCCTTAAAACCTCTATTTTTATATTTTAATTACTTGCCTCGCTAAGTAAACATAATCACTTCTAATATATAATCGGGAGTTAACGAGTAGAATAAGACGGTGCCGGGGCACCAAATGTGGCATTCGTCGTCTGGTCCTCCAAGATTGGGTGGTGGGTGTTACATAATTAGGAAGATTGGGTTTGCACATTCAAGTGGTTCGTGGATTTTATGGAAGAATGATTGGCAGATTTTTGTGCTACCTAATAGCTCACAGTGGGTTCATTTGGGTGTTAGATTAGAAAATCAGGTTCTTATAAAGGTCACTACTCTCTATGCTAGCCCTAATGCTTCTATTCGGTGCTCTTTATGGGATGAGATTAATTCCCTTATTCCTTTGATCATTAATCCTTTGATGATTATTGATGACTTCAATGCCATTCTAAGCTAGGAGGATCGCTTTGGAGGAGTGCAGTACAGAACGGTTGTCGATAATAGATTTGTTGCTTAGTTTTTTACTAGTGGACTTGTGGATCTTGGGTACACTAGTTCTCGATATACCTGGAAGCATGACAGTCTTCTACAACGCCTGGATAGAGCTATTTACAATGATAATTGGCTATTTAAATTTTTGACTATCACTGTCCACCATTTGGCTACAATTTCCTCAGATCACAGACTAGTTCTGGTTCAAATGATAGGTGTTAGTCCGAAATCCCCCCGTGCTCTTCCGTTTCAATTCTTAGCTGCCCGACTCACTCATGAGTAATTTAATAATATTGTCTCTAGTTCTTGGAAAACTAATGTTCCTATTTCTAAAGCTATCACAGATCTTACTACTGATCATGAACGATGGAATAAAGAAGTTTTTTGGAATGTTTTTCACCGTAGAAGGCGTCTTATAGACGCTCAATTTTTGCCCCAAAAATAGACTCAATGATGATAGCCTTTATTGCCAAGAAGAAGTTAAAGCGTCCAAGGAACTTGATCCCGAAGAAATGATGAGTTTAGAAAATGTAACCCTTAGCACCTTTTTCACATTTTTATCAAAACGAGACTCGGTGTCCTAAGGCACTCTGTGCATCACCCGGATCAATTTCATGAAAATTAGGTTGGTTTGCTATGGGGCCCGCAGTGACCCTAGTGGGGTCCACTTGTGGGGCCCATTAGTGATCCTTAAGGGGCCCATCAATGGTGATAACATTTCTCATGGTAGAAAGAGTTCGGAACGTCCAATTGATTCAATTCTTGAATAAATCATCCTAAGATAAGAAATCGGATTCATTCGGTCGTTTTCACATTTTCAGGGTTCGTGCCAAAATAGGGTATGAAAACGAGTCCCGGGTGCACACGGGATAAATTTTCATGACTTACGTCGTACCATTTGAAATGATTCCATGAAAATAAAAAACTGAGTCATTTGTAGGGCCCATATGCCACATGGGCAGTGAATAGTGCCATTTTTCACCATTTTCTATAAATACCACACTAACTCTAGGGTTAAGGGGTTAGCATTTTGGGGGGTTCGCATTTTGTTTAAGAGAAAACCAACATCCAAAAACACAAAAAAATTAAAATCAAATCAAAAACACAATTTAAAATCAATTTCTTCACAAAAATCTTAGGGTTTTTTATGAGTTTGTGAGATTAGAAGTGTGTTCATCATGAAGTCAGTGGGTTTTGGGGTTACAAGCACCTCCAGCAACGAATCAAACACACATATTCGGATCATCTTCAAAGATCAAGCGCTCTTGAGGTGTTCTTCAATAATCTTCAAGCAATCAATGATTTTCCTTCAAAACTAGGTAAACTGAGTCTAAAACTCATCTCTTCTTTATTTTTAGTTCATTTCATTATTAAATCACCAAAAATTGGGTTATTTGTGAGAGGAACACACAAAAACTCAATTTTCCTAAAATTTACAGCTTTCTGGGCCAATCCGGCACAAGGAAGTCGCAACTGAAGCAAGGAAGTTGCATCTAGCACAAGGCAGATGCAATAGACTCGTGCCAGTTACAACTGAATCGCGTCATTTGAGCCCAGAAATCTTCAGATTTCTGATTTTCATTCATGTTCGATCTTCTAATGTTTACAAACTCTTTTTACCTTGGTATGGGATGATAATCACTTCCAATGGTGTGAGATCATTGATTTAGAAGTAAAATTATCAAAACATTAGGTAATTTGCGAGAGGAACCTGCAAAAACCTGGAAATCTGGAGATTTCTGGGATGAATTGGCACAAGCTAGATGCATCTGGCGCAAGACACTTGAACCTAGAAATCTTCAAATTTCTAGTTTTCTAACATTTTTAGGTTTGACATTTATAAACTCCAATTACCTTGATATGGGACGAAAGTCACTTCCAATGGTGTGAGAACATTAACTCAGAAGTCAAATAACATAAAAAAACATCAAATCATGCCTAGATTCTGAGATCAAAGTGGGTTAAGGCCTAAGAGTTGAAAATCCATGTTTGATCCGGATGAGTACATTAATAATTTTAATCTTGTTTCTTGCTGGGATTTTTGAATTTGCTCATCTAATAAGATGAACATTATGATCATGAGCTTGAAACAATATTAAATTTGTCATATTTTTATTTTGCAATGATTTATCTATGCACATTTAATTATTATTTTATAATATGTATTATATATTGTTCATTTAACTCACTAACATTTCTAACAATTTTGATATTAATTTATATTATGCTATTTTATTATTTATTGTTTATTTCAATTAATTTATTTTATTGTTGAACTAATATTTGTGTTTTGATGATTTCTAATTAATTCTTACATTAATCATATTGTTTGAATGTGTGAATATGTTGTAATGGTTGAATATGTTTGCTGTAATTTTTGAGTTTAATGTAATTTATTCAAGAAGTTTGTAATAATTTTATTAATGTTGATTTGTATTTATTAAATGGGAAATGGGAATATGTTAGGGAATTAATGGATATAATGTATTTTAGGAGGATTGTAATTCTTTTCTCCTCCTTTCTTATGGATGATTTAATTTTATTATTTGTGATGATATATATGTTTGACATATTTCTAAAATTGCATAAAATGTTTTACATCTCAATTTAATTTAATATCGCAATTAATAAATAAACAAATATATGGACAACTAGAAGGCCGATTTTAAATCAGGCGGAATGGGTGCCTAACACCTTCCCATTTCTGTACCCAACTCCTGGACTCACTCTGGTTAAAACCGGATTAATTAGTTTCAAAAAATTAATTAATCCGAGATATTTTTTCCTAATTTAATAAAATAGAGTGGCAACTCCAAATAATTTTCAAAATCTTACCAAAGTAAGGGAACCCTTTCTGAGGATTAAAATGGGATTTGATGAAATAATTTTTCTAAATTAAAATGAACCAAACCTGTTTAAATTTGGTTTACTTGAGTGACTCTCGAGATAGCCATGAGACGCGCGTGAAAACCATGTCGTCTTACCCTGGCGACTTTGCTGGGGATTATTAGAGAGTTAACTCTGATAGTTGTCCAAATATTCATATTTATTAATTGTGTTATTAATTTAAATTGTGTTTAAATTTTATGCAATTATAAATTGTCATTCATGTATGATCTTTTCTCAATCCTCATTTCTACCCAACACCCTTCGGTGATATTAGGGGATGTGATCTCCTCACTCTATTCAACTGTTGAGATCCATCACTAATATACACCACCCATAAGTCAAGTACCGTTTGGTATATCAAAAGAGTTGGCATAATCCGTTATCACCTTTTACTTAGACCCAAAGTAAATGGGAGGGAACAATCAATTCTCGCTTATGGAACCTAAGCTATGCATACCCGGCCTAAGCTTATGTAGTGGACTATAGTTCTTTCCTCTTAGGATATACTATAATAATATTTGTTTGATACATTCATCAAATAAATGTGAGAGACGTCAGGTCCAAAACCCCACGTTGGTTTATGGACCTAACCCAAATATCCTAGGAACAGAAGAGACTATAGACCATGAATCATGTGTGGGATCTATAATGGTGGAGGTCATGCATTTCCTTACTCCCTTCCCCTTTGTTTGTATGTACTTGCCATATGTGTGTTGTGTTGCATTCATACATCACTTAACTTGTTTTTTTGTATCCATATTGGGGTATTCTGTCATGCCTCAGTTCCTTTGTTCAATGTATTAAAGGGAGAAAGACTGAAGAGAAATACTTGAATCAAAATGAATCAAGTTCGGGAGTCGACATTTGAAGACCCTTATTATAGATGTGTTGGGTTTGTAAAGAGTATAAAAACCCCAGTAGCACCAAATTTTGTCTACTCTAATAAAACACATTTTCGAATAATTTATGAAATTTCTTGCATAGGGTCAAAAATTTTTTCAGAAATCTCAAAAAATCTTGGGATATGAATAGTGATATTTGGAGTATTGTCAAAAGTCAACATTTTGACCAATACATGAGGACACTTATTTTAAGGAAAAAATTTTCAAAGTAAAAAAAAAAGGACTATTCATGTAAATTCAGCACTATTTGAATGAATGCAAAATAAAAAGGAACATTCCAAATATTTGGTGATAGGATAAAAGTCCATTTTGATTCATGTAAATTCTCAAGAATCTTTCTCCAATCTATATTTTGAATAATCGCAACCGAATAACGGTAGAATATAGCATTGGTTGCATTTCATGATATTGTGTTGTGTGATCATTTTTTCATGTGTCATTCCATAAACATGCATACATGCACACATACATCGCATCATATAACTAACCCCCATTTTATGCAGTCGCGATAACACCTAAAAAAAAGAGAGAGAGAGCGCCGAAGGCAGACAGCCGGTTGGGGTCAAGTAGCTGGTTGAGGCCAAATAGCTATTTGATCAAAACATTTGTCGGTTCTAGATTCTATTCCTTTAAATAAAATGGTTGAATCCAATATTCCCATTTCAGAAGCAGAAAAGATGGTTGAGAGAATTGTGGAGGACAACCTCGAAGAACTCACAAGGTCCGATAAGGGAAAAGAGAAGGTGGTAGTCAAAGATGTCGAAGAAGCTAAAGATGAGTCTATAAAAGAAGAACAAGTTGACGACATTTGGCAAGATGAAGAGTTTTTCATAAAGATATCTGCTAAGCAGACTGAACCCGAGCCGGTTGTCTCAGAAAAACTCGAGAAGCTTGATAAGAAGCTTGAAAAACTACATGCTTTCATGAGGTCTAAAGGCATGGATCAATATATGGATTTGGATGATGATGAGGATTAAGAACTCGAACTAAGGCAGACGATTCTAATCACTTATAAGATGCCAAAAGTGGCAAGGTATGATGGGATTGGTGACCCGAAGATACTCCTTCTGCAGTAAATCAATCATGGAGTTGGTGAGATTGCTGTCAAGGGAAATTCTGAAGATGTTTCCAATGTCTTTAACAGGATCTACTCAGACTTGGTACTATAACCTAGATAGGAAATTCAGGAGAGACTGGGGCGAACTGACCAACATATTTCTCAAGGAGTATGCCTATAATCTTCAGATAGGCATCAATCTGAGGGATCTTGAAGCAGCTGTACAAAAGCATGATGAATCCTTCACAAACTATATGGCTAGATGGAGAGCCAAAGTCACTCAAATGAAGAACAGGTCAGATACCAAAGAGCAAATAAAGATCTTTATCAAGGGGACTTTGCTGATATTCCATGAGAAGATGTATTATATGCCACTAACAGGGTTTTCTTAGGTTTATGAAGTGGGAATTGCCATCGAAGATAAAATCATAGAAGACGAGAGACATAGGGACCGAGCTGGGAATTTCATTAAGTCCGAGTTCCAAGGATCTAGTCAGTCAGTCAGCCAAAGCTCCAAATACTAGCATGAATACAACAACTATCGCCTTGGAATTGAAAGCCACTAATGTGCCACAACGGATAAATTTTGATCCTAATAGGAGGATTAGTACACCTCCTACTCTCCGAAACATGCCACCTCCTGAAGATTTGTATATGATCGAATCTGGAAAAACTTCTGCAGAAGTATTCGCTAAATTTCAGTTAAAAGAAGAAGGAAAAAAGAGGAACAAGAAAAGGGACAAGTTACTAAGGTGCAAAAAGAGGAGGATGCTAAAAAGAAAATAGATGCAGGAAGGAAGAAGAGGACCCTGCTAAGAGGTAAGGGCTTACATTGGAGAAAACTTTGAGCAAGTTGAAGACCCTACAAGACCTGTGTTTCTATTATTGAATTTGTTTGTGGTGAACTGTTAAACATTCTATAATGTAATTAATTTTGATTTTCCGTTCTGGAATTAATTCATCATACATGCTTGATTTTAATATTAACACAAAAGAAATCCTTAGAATTTGTTAATTGGGTCCAGTCTAACGTAAGAGTTGAATCTAAAATTTCAAAGTCTACCCATGGGCAATGCAGAACCTCTGTATAGACTTACGAAGACATGCCAGGGATAGACGAGTGCATAGCTGGGTATGCACTACCTTCCTATCCTGGGGAGTAAGCCAACGAAACAGAAAAGGATTAAGAACGAAACAGGCTAGGGGGAGTGGCAAATAGATTTTTGCCAATTTTCAAAATGTGGTTATTCATTTCGATCAGCTAGCCGACTTCATTTTGAGTCCCCAAAGAAAATGGGCAGGACAGATATGTATGCAGACTACAGAAGTCCGAACAAGGTATCAATGGCGGATGTACAATTGTGGTAGTTCTTTAACGTCCAGCAGCAAATAACCAAAATAATACATCTTGAACCAGCTACCAGAGATGGCAAACGAGCCTTACAAATGCTTGACATTGCACTTCATAAGTCTTGCACAAGCAGCTATACAAGAGAATGTCAAACGATGTGTTGGCGAGAGGTGTATCGATGAAGAAAGCTGAAAATATTTTGGAATTAATTTGCACAATGGTTTCAAGTATCCGCATGAGCAAAGAAGACTCTGCATCAGGTTTCTCTAATGGAAGAGAGATGACGATAGGTTACTTCTAAAGGTAGGATTGGGAAAAATCCTTCAGAGGGTATCAATGCCAGTGGACAGTTGAGACTCCTTTACAGGTTTCATGTGGTGGCAAATAACATAGTTCAATCTCAATAAGAAGATAAAATGTCATTAGTCATCATTAAGTCATTTACAAGAAAATGGGGCAGCAAAAGAAATGTCAACAAAAAAGAGAAAAGAAGAAGAAAATAAAAGAAGAAAAAAGAAGAAAAAAAAAGAGAAGAAAAAAGGAAAAAGAAAAAAGAAAATAAAGGAAAAGAAAATAAAAGAAAGAAAAGACTTTGACAAAAATGACTGAGAATCATTCTTTTTGAGTCGTGTTAGATTGCTACATAAGGTATTAAGCCACAACCAAACCTGTGAATGGAGCAACCCCTTACTTACCGATACAAGGGTTAAGAAACCATATCACCTGTTGAAATGGAAGTACAATCCTTGCCCATAGTGATGGGATCCACAATTCCGGAATGTCATGTTAGTTATATGCCCTATAGCCAATTTGATTGGTTATATTTTGGGATATAAAATTTCATGTAATAAATATTTGATTATTAATAAAATGCATTTTTTATCTTTTATATTCTATCGATTGAATCTTGGTAAAAGATAAAGTCCATGAGAAAATATTGCTTTGCAAAATAAATTATAATGTGGTTATAATTATGAGTTTTATATTTGCATTAAAGCAATCTCTCTAAATATTCCTGGTCGATGTTCTCCTCATCATTGGACGATGATTAGAGCTGTTGACACTGGTACATATTAAGTTCTTTCTTTAGGGGAGCAGCTGTTCTCATAAGCTGAGATATGTGTGATATCTAGAACTAATATGTAGGTGCTTATTATTTAAACAGGTTCACTGAATTGACCTGCATGAGAATTCCATATGGACAGTTACCTGTGTCTATGGAATACTCAAGTGATGGATGTGTAAGTGATACTTTGACTTGAGATTACTAAGCTGTCTTATAAAGGGATGACTATGTTTTGATTCTTTGTTCACATTATTCATTATATGAATAATAAGCAACGATTAAATGGACATAGGAGGAACTGTATAGAGATACTTGTGTAATCAAGAGAGGATTCATCACCTTAGGTAAATTAGGAAAAATGTTCTAATTGTTCTCCATTAATATTGATTAAGAAATCCTTGCGCAAGGTGGAATCAAATTAGCAAACGAGATTTGAAATTTCATTCAACTGATCAATGGCTAAGGTTAAGAGAACTAACATGATTTAGTAAAGCAAACACACTCCATACCTAACTACTGAATCAGAACATTAATGATGAAGGGATATTAATTACACTGATAAATCATGTACTGAAAGGTTAAGTCAAACCACTTTGACTTTCCAGATATTTGGGTAGTCTTGACATGTTGCTAGACAATGTACTTGACCTTTAAATATTAATTAGTTAATATTTATTGCTAACATATTTGGAACCTAGAAGGTCACACACATAAGAATGGATATGAGAAAGTGAAAACGAGAAATCGAATCAAGTATAACTTGATTACAAATAAGTTTCGTGGAGTTAAGGATAAAATTATAATTTATATTTGATTACAATTTTACCTAGATTATTAAGTATTGACTTAATTGATTTATGTCTAAAATTTATTAAGATAAATTTGAATAAATCTAATATTTCAATTATGATTTATTTATTTAAATAGTTAAATAAATAAATATAATTGATTAAATTAAAAAATCTATTAATATATGTATTATGATTTATTTATTTAAATTATTTAAATAAATAAATAGGCACATATATATTTAGTTATAATTTATTTATTTAAAAAGGTTTAAATAAATAATTATAATTAATTTATTTATGACCTAGGGTTTTCCTATATAAAGTTTAAGAAACGATATAGACTGCACTAGAGTTGAACGTGAGAACAAGAGTTGTTGCTCATAGCCACAAAACAAAATAGAGGCTGGACATTTGGACGCTCTAACTTCTCAACCCTCTAAAAGTAGTTTTAGAGTTTTTCGATTATCCATTCGTGTGGATACTGCTAGAGGCTGGACATTTGGACGGCTTGTAGTTTGCGACAACCTAGCCCTGTAGATTGAAGTTTCGAAGAACCTACGAAAGAGGTATTCTTCTTAACTAATTTTATTGTGTTATTCGTTTAAACGGTAGATCGAAGTTTCGAAGAATTTGCGAAAGAGGTATTCTTCTTAACTAATTTTATTGTGTTATTCATTTAAACAGATCCCTATTAGTATAATTAATTTGATTTAATTATATTATTCCACTGCGCATATTTGATATTGAAACCCAACATGTCAATGGGCAGAAGAAGCATTACCAAAAGCTAGCAAGTATTCCTAAATGGCGAAGACTTAATTCTTGGTTCATGGACCGACTTTATAAGAGGGAGAATGCCAAACATTTCAACAAGAAAGTCAGAATGAAGCTGCTAAAGTTAGAAAATCCGATTCTCTAATAGATGTGGTCAGACACTTACGACCTAAAAGGAGAAGTTCAAGCCCAAATTGGGTGGACCCATTCTTGATCAAGAAGATGTTTTCTAGAGGCACGGTGAAGTTATCAAAAATGGAAGGTGTAACGGACTATTTTTCAGTATCGTTGATAGTGATTTACCGGTCTGTGAATAGTACCATCGGTCTGGGACTTGGTATTATTTCGGTTCGAAAAAATTACTACGTGTGTCTAATAGTTTATTTAATATTTTTGGAGTACGTTTGCATGATTTAAGTGGGTAGAAAATATTTCATGAATATTTTCGGTGAATTAAGGCATTTAACGAATATTATTCCTAGTGTGGTATATTAAGGAATAAATGAGGAATTATTTTTGTGGAGTTAATTTAATTAATTGTTGGAGTTAAATAATATTTGGATGAGAATTAATTGATGAATATTTAGAGTCATTGGATGAGATTACTTAGGACTTGATCTTAGCCATTCACTTGGCATAAAATTAGGAAGCAAAGTTTGACTTTGCCACCTTAAAGTTACCACTCATCAACACATTCTCTCTCTTCCCTTCTTCTTCTCCAATGCCACCATTTTCTTCTCTTCTTCGTCCATTTTCTTTCATTTTCCTACCGCCAAATTACTACTAAACTACCTAATTAAACCATAGAATAGTGATTAATCCTTAAGAATTAAGTAGTAGAAGTTGAAATTGGTGATTAAAGACAGAGAATTGAAGTTGAAATTGAAGCAAGTAAGTTGTGGTTTTTGAGTTTTGTGATTTAATAAGTAGAATTCAAGGATTAGACATGAAATTAATGCATTAAATCATGCTCCATCTATCTTTTCTGTTAATTTTTGATTTTGATGAAAATTTTCCTACTTTGAAGAAGTGGGAGAACCCTCCACCAAAGGGAAAGGAAAAGCTAAAGAGTGAAGCTTTCTAAGCTTCTTAAAGCTTGATTGAAAGGTTAATTCAATTATATTTCCATTCCCCTTTCATTTTATCAAGTTTTCAATTTGTAGGTTTTGAATGGAATTTTGAGAATTTGTGTGGATTGAGTTGGGGAAATGATATTTGATTATTTTATTATGATTCTCCATGATTTTTTTTAAGCATGAAAGAATGTTAGAATGGGAAGAGGAACCTCTCCTCCCTCTTCTCTCATGAGTGGCCGAACCCTCTTTAGAGGAAGGGCCTTGATTTTTGTTGTTTTTTTTTATTTCCTTGATTGTAAATGAGCTTTGAAGTGTTTTTCCTTATGATTTATGAGATTAATTTGGAAAGAAACCATTTCCCCCTTTAATTTGGAAGAATGGCCAAACCTTGATAAGGTGAAGGGCACTTTGATCTCTTTATTTTCTAAGCTTGATTTTAACTTAAATGAGTTTGATAATGACTAATTTGATGATGGTTTTAAGCTTACTTTGAATTTCAAAGCTTTAGCATTTTTCAAGGACTTAAAGAAGCTTTAAATGTGTAAAAATGGATTTTTGTAGTAAATTGTTTATAGTAATGGATTTAATGATTTTGAGTTAGTGATTAAGGCATTTGATGGAGAAAGCTTTTCCTCCTTTGCTTTCATAAAGAGGCCGAACCTTCTTTAGTAGGTAAGGCATGATTTTGGTCTTTTAAATGTGGATCTTTAAGTATTTTTAAGCTATGATTATTTGTGATTAAGAAAGTATGGTTTTGGCTTTAAACATAAGAGGATTTAAAGTGCATTTACAAGTTGTAAGTTAAGTGATTTTGAAATAATAAGTGTTGGATATAAAATGTTTTAGGATAAGAAATGGTGAATAAGAAATGAGATTATTTTTGGAAGAACGCATTTATTTTGGGCTCTACTATGCATGATTGAAATATAGTATGATGAGATTGATTTCGATATGTGAGCATGCTCAGGTTATCAGCCCATTGTGTTATCAGCCCTTATGAATAAGCGAACGCACTTATTATGTGATGGGGGTGGCGCTTTCACATGCCACGTTTGTGTGATAGGGGTGGCGCTTCCACAGGCCATGTTTGTGTGGTGAGGGTGGCGCTTCCACAGGCCACGATTGTATGATAGGGTTGGCGTTTTCACAGGCCACGATCGAATCTGCTTACATTCATTCTGTATTAGTACAATCCTTAATTAAGAATGGGATTTTTATTCTATTATAAGAAAATGAAGATATATTTGTATTTATGAATTTTTTCCTTAATTAAGAATGAAATTTTATTTCATTATAAAGAAATCGAAAATATTTTGGTTTTTGTGATATTTTTAAAATGTGAATTTCTTTATGGTTTTTGAAATATTTGGATTTAATTAGCACGTTTTCAATGGTTAATGTATATTATGAATTGAGTATTTTCAAGGATATTTCAGATTTATTACTTGGCATTTTCTTGCTATTTTTATTGGTAATTATTTAGCACCACTAAGTCTTCTATTCGGCGCATTGATTTTTATCACGCGCAGGTTGTGAGATGTGGGTGCTACACGAGAACTGAAGAGGTAGCATCAGAGTAGAAGTATAGATTTTGGGTAGGACATGTGTATTTATGCGAACTATGGCATGTATAGACTTATAGTAAACAATATTGAGGTTGTAAATATTGAAATTATAATTAATGAGATTGATGAATATTTTAAGTATTATTATTTGATTATATGTATGGTGTATGAATGATGATATATATATTTTTCTTGAATGGATAATAATATAATAAGATGACTTGATCTTATATTGTTATATTGATTTGGAGTTGAGGGTTGAAAGTTAATATTGGAAGTGTATTTGTTTTCCCTATGTGGCAAGTAGATTTTTAAGGGGAGCTCTTGCAAAATTTTATTTTCCGCAGGATTTTCCCTAAAACCATTATTTTATATTTCAATTACTTGCCTCGCTAAGAAACATAACCACTTTTAATATATAATCGGGGGTTAATGAGTAGGATAGGTCGGTGTCTCAGCACCGAATATGGCATTCGTCGTCTGGTCCTCCGGGATTTGGTGGTGGGTTTTACAGAAGGAAATGAGTTCACCAAATCGATCAACGTGGATAGGCAGAAGAAATTCTATGTGTAACTCAAAATGTTATGGCCAAGGCCTTTAATAAATTCACATTTTGTGTTCTTATTAACTTTAAAGTGTGTCATGCTGAGTTTGTGTTAATATGCAAATGTCGTGAATTTACTTTGATGAAATGGAATAGCAGGAAATATATCAAACATCTCAAGTAATAAGATGATTCATTCATAAGTGCATACATTCATATAACTGCACTTGTTTAGTACATTTCATCAGAAACAGAACGGGGGCATTTACATGCCAAATTCTAGCAGAAACCTAACTATTAGCAAATCAGCTAGCTTTGGGTTTACACCGACTCTAGAATAAGCCTACAGCCAGGAATGGTACAAGTCAGAAGAAAGGGTATCAGGCACACCAGGGATGGACACAGTCATTCGATTGGGCCAAGTGGAAATAAAGTGAGACAGGAATTGTCGGGTGATAAGGCCACCTTTGAACCGCCTGTAATCAGGGATAGTTTGGCGATGATCGTACTGTCGTGCTACTCAGCTGGGATAATAGGCCACGGCCATGGTCAAGCCACACAGGGGTAAACAAGGCATATAAGAGGAGACGTTGACACGTTCTAGATTCCACTGTGGACAAGTCCATCTAATTCCTTCAGCAATTAGATCTTGAAGTAGGATAGTCCAATCTTGCAGGGTCACTCCAGTCAAGCGACGTTGACGATGGACATGCACTCGTGGTCAATAATTGGGTATTAAATGGTCCGGTGGTGGAATCATCACCTATAACTTCTCAAAAGCCCACAACTGTAGATGCACGAAAAAAAAAAGAGAAAAAGCTCATTAAGTCGAAAACCCACAAGGGTGGCTTAAGAAAAAGTTAGAGCATCAAAAGAAAAAGCTCGTTAAGTCGAAAACTCGCAAGGGCGGCTTAAGCAAAAGATAGAGCACAAAAGGAGAAGCTTGTTAAGTTGAAAACCCGCAAGGGCGACTTAAGCAAAAGTTAGAGCGTGCAAAAAAAATAATAATAAAAGAAAAATGCATCTACTTGCAGTAAAAGCAGGCTTCCCATCAAACCAATCATCGAAGTGGGATCTTAGACACGTTCCCCCAGCCAAGTGAGTGTTTTAGCAAGTATGAGAGGAAATGGTGTACAACACCTAGCCATTTGTTCAACTATAGGTACCAACCTAAGGCTGCCATGTCCCTCAATAACGCTGAGTAACAAGTATTGACAAAGAACACAAAAACATACAAGTAAAGGCCAGAATGGGCTAGCACGATCCATGGTCATCGCACGGTCAACAAGGGGTTGTAGGGGCACAACATCGACTCCAAGCTCATATGCAGAAAGTTCATAAGCCGAGAGGCCAAGAATAGCGGGGACTCGCATCAATCCGGGTTGGATCTAAATATTCTGATAATAACTTAGGCCCTTGAGTTCAAAAGGGGATAGCAGCTCCTAATCATCACGGCTGAAACTTCAGAACAATGCTTCAAATGTGGGTACCAAGGATCGATCCATGGAAAATGAAAGAATCAGAAGTCTAGGAATTTTTCTAAAAGAAGAGTTGTGAAGCACAATGAATATGTCATGGGTTTTTATAGCATAAGAATGAAAAGACAACATGATGGCTGGCTATCACTTCAGTTTTAGTGGGCTTCCAATTCAATCTTGATATTCTTCAAACAATGTAATAAACAGTTGTAAAGATGCTAATGCAATCATTTCTATTAGGACATAAAAAAAAGATCATCTCTTGGCAAGGACATTCTCCAAATTGGGCCTATGGCATAAAAGCAAAAAGGGAAGGCTTTAGCACATCAACTTAAGGGGCTTCAAACCCCGACTCCTTCTATGTCCTTCTACCATTAGATTCCTTTAAGCCCTTGCCACCAGTTTCGTCAGCCTCTTCAATCATCATACGTCAGCGCCTAGCACCTCGACCAGTGCAGCCGCCTCATGACACCCCTTGACTGCGATTATTGGAAAGCTTCACGCCAACTCTCTACACACATGTATAGGCATAGATAAATGCATTTCATGCATACATGGAATATACATTGCATATTTTTATGTTGTGTAGGCTTGCAGCTGCATGCACGATCGAGTACCTTGACACGCGCAGTCGGAGTCGTGCTACCGTTTGCAACTGACTCAGCTCTTGAATTCTTTTTCACAGATAAAGAAAAGACAACAGGCATGCGTAGCACCACAATCGACCTCAAAGGAAAAAGGGGGATCAAAGCCCGCCATAAGAAAGGGATCAAGCCTAAGATAGGCAATAATTGAAGAATAAACTGGGGCAAAGCCCACAACAAAAGGCAATCCAGAGCAAGTCGGGGCAAGCCCACAATAACAAGGAACAGAAAATAAACTGGGGCAAAGCCCACAATGAAGAGTCATTAAGAGCAAGCTCCGAAACAAGCAACAATTGAAAAGTAAACTAGGGCAAAGCCCACAATAAAAATGCAAAGCAAACTGGGGCATGCCCATAGTAATGAGAAATAGAAAAATAAACTGGGCAAAGTACACAGAATGAAAAGCGGTTCAGAGCAAGCTCCAATTTAGAGCAACAGTTGAAGAACAAATTAGGGCAAAGCCTGAGACAGAAAATGTGACCCAAAATTAAATCGGGCGAAACCAGCGGTCAGAGGCCATTGAAGAATAGACTGGGGCACGCTCCACAAAAAGAAGAAATCAGAAGAGAGCCTATGAAGAGAAAAAATAATAAGAAGAATAAAATTGGGGCAAAGCCCACAACATAAGAAAATCCAGAATGGACTGAGGTAAAGCCAACAAAAAAAAAACCAAAAGAATGAACTGGGGCAAGCCTCATAAGAAGAATCTCCAGCAACAAAAAGAGGCAAAGCACATTAACAAAAGCTCCAAAATTGACCCTAGAGATATGAGCCAAACTACCTCCCCATGGCAAACATAGCAGACTCAAGATAAAGAAGCCTTTCCTGAAGATGGAATATGAGTAAACCTCATAGGCAATGGCTACACAAATAGCCAAGAAATAAAATCCTAACTCTCCGCCAAAGCAGAAGCATTATCGCTGGCTACAGATGGAATCCCTCGGCCGCAAGTAATTTTTCTTAAACTCTATTTCAATATGAACCCATCTGTCACACACTGTTCAATAAAGCCATCCCGTGGCACGCACCGTAAGTCCCCCTAGGCTAGTCAATCAATTCAATCAAGTCATCCCAAAGAGACGCACCGTAAGTCCCCTTGGACTAATCAATTAAATCAATCCAGTCATCTCAAGGAGACGCACGGTAAGTCCCATTCAATCAAGTTGTTTTAAAGAGACACACCATCAGTCCTCATGGACTGATCAATTAAATCAATTAAGTCATCTCAAAGAGATGCACCGTAAGTCCCCCTGGGCTAGTCAAATGGATCAAGACGCTTAGCTGGCAAGCCTCACGCAGCGAGGATTATTTCAATTAAGTCGCCTAACTGGCAAGCCTTGCGCAGCGAGGTATTTTAAATTAAGTCGCCTAGCTGGCAAGTCTCGTACAATGAGGATTTTTCAATTAAGTTGCTTAGATAGCGCACGTCACGTAGCGAGGGTGGTTTTTGATTCAGTCCACTACCTGAGGCACCTCGCGCAACGAGGATTTTCAATCAAGTCCTCTAGCTGAGGCACCTTGCGCAGCGAGGATTTTCAATCAAGTCCTCTAGCTTACGCACCTCGCGTAGCCAGGCTTTTCAATTAAGTCCTCTAGTTGAGGCACCTCGCACAGCGAGGACTTTCACCGAAGTCCACTAGCTGAGGAACCTTGCTCAGCGAGGGCTTTCAATGAAGTCCTCTAGCTCAGACACCTCGCGTAGCGAGGGTTTTCAATCAAGTCCTCTAGTTGAGGTACCTCGCATAGCAAGGGCTTTCAACGAAGCCCTCTAACTCAGACACCTGGCACATCGAGAGGTATCAATAAAGTCCTCTAGTTGAGGCACATTACGCTGTGAGGGTTTTCAACGAAGCCCTCTAGCTGAGGCACCTCGCGCAGCGAGGATTTTTCAATCAAGTCCTCTAGCTAAGGCACCTCACGCAGTGAGGGTTTCTAGCTAAGTCCTCTAGCTGAGGCACCTCGCGCAGTGAGGATTTTCGAATAAGTCCACTAACTGAGGCACCTCGCGCAGCGAGGATTTTCAATCAAGTCCTCTAGTTGAGGCACCTCACACAACGATGGTTTTCAATGAAGTCCTCTAGTTGCGGCACCTCGCGTAGCGAGAAATTTTCAATTAAGTCCTCTAGCTAAGGCACCTCAGACAGTGAGAGTTTTTAACGAAGTCCTCTAGCTGAGGCACCTCGTGCAGCAACGATTTTCAATTAACTCCTTTAGTTGAGGCACCTCGCGCAGCGAGAAATTTTCAATTAAGTGCTTTAGCTGAGGCACCTCGTGCAGTGAGGGTTTTCAATCAAGTCCTCAAGCCGAGGCACTTGCGCAGCAAGGATTTTCAATGAAGTCCTCTAGTTGAGGCATCTCGCATAACAAGGATTTTGTCAATCAGGTTGTCTAGTTGACGCACCTCGCGCAGCGAAGATTTTCGGTCAAGCTGTCTAGCTAATGCAACTAGCGCAACGAGGAATTTCTAATCAAGTCGTCTAGCTGAGGCACCTCGCGCAGTGAGAAATTTCTAATCAAGTAGTCTAGCTGACTCACCTCGCGCAACAAGTGTTTTCACTTAAGTCCTTTGGTTGAGGAACCTAGCTCAGTGAGGAATTTTCAATCAAGTCCTCTAGCTGAGGCATGTCGCGCAATGAGAAATTTTCCAATTATTTCTTCTAGCTGACATGCCTCGCATAGTGAGGATTCTTGAAATTAGGTTGCCTAGTGGACGCGCCTCACGTAGCGAGGATTTTTCAATTTAAGTCGCCTAGCTGGTGCTCCTCGCGCAGTGAGGATTTTAAAATGTAGTCGCCTAGCTGGCGCACCTCGCACAGTGAGGATTTTCAATTAAGTCATTTAGCTGACGCACCTCATGCAGTGAGGATTTCAAAATCAACTCGTCCAGTTGATGCACCTTGCGCAGCGAGGGATTTTCAATCCAGTCGTTTAGCTGACGTACCTCACGAAGGAGGATTTTCAATTAAGTCGCCTAGCTGGCATGCCTCGCACAGTGAGGATTTTTCAATTAAGTCGCCTTGCGCAATGAAGATTTTTCAAATTAAGTCGTCTAGCTGACGCACCTCGCGCAGCAAGGATTTTCAATCAAGTTGTCTAACTTACACACCCTATGCAGTGAATATTTTCAATTAAGTCACCTAGCCGGCGCACCCCATGCAGCGATAATTTTTCAAATAAGTCGCCTAGCTGGCGCATCTCACGTAGCGATGATTTTTCAAATTAGGTCCCCTAGCTGGCATTTCTCGCACACTGAGGATTTTCAATTAAGTCGCTTAGGTGGTGCACCTCTCGCAGTGAGGATTTTAAATTAAGTCACCTAGCCGGTGCATACCGCACAGCGAGGGATTTTCAACTAAGTCGCTTAGCTGGCGCGCCTCCCGCAGCGAGGATTTTTCAATTAAGTCGCCCAACTGGTGCTCCTTACACAGCGAGGATTTCCAATTAAGTCGCCTAGCTGGCGCGCCTCTCGTAGCGAGGATTTTCAATTAAGTCGCTTAGATGGCACGCTGCTCGTACCAAGGATTTCTCATTCAAGTCATCTAGTGTGACGCATCTCCTTAAAGGGAGCATTTTAGAATTTTACGTTACCGTTTGGTGCACCGCACCATCCAAAAGGGACAACCTCCCCGTTGGAATCATTTCTGAATTTTACACCATCGTTTGGCGCACTACACCATCCAAAAGGGACAACCTCCCCATAGGGAGCATTTTAAAATTTTACACTGCTGTTTAGCGCACCGCACCGTCCAGAAGGGATAACCTCCCCACGGGGAGCATTTCAAAACTCTACACCGCCGTTTGGCGCATTGCACTATCCAGAAAGGACAAACTCCCCACAGGGAGCATTTCAAAATTTTATGCTGCCCTTTGGCACATTGCACCGTCTGAAAGGACAACCTCCCCATAGGGAGCATTCTAGAATTCACATCGCCGTTTGGAGCACCACACTTTATTTAGGCCATCATTTGACACAAATCATTTAGTTTTGTGTTTCAGGTCAACACTGCTAAAACTATCCAAAGTGATCTCCCTCCAAAAGTGGAGTAGCCCAGTTCAAGCTGTCTAATCGTGGTGCATCAAGCCGACATCCAGAGTGAAATTGCTCCAAATCCCTAACAAAGCTGGCAACTTTCAGAGTAAGCCATCCAAAGGATGCAAACCAGGTAAGTATTTTACTACTTACGCGTCTACTTTACATTTTGATAAAATCTTGCTTAAAAAGAAAAATATTATCAAAATGGGGGCAAACTAAAGATGCTCAATTTTTGCCCCAAAAATAGAGTCAATGATGATAGTCTTTATTGCTAAGAAGAGGTTGAAGCGTCCAAGAAACTTGATCCCGAAGCAATGATCCGAGTTTAAGAATATAACTCTTAGCACTTTTTTAACATTTTTGGCAAAATGGGACCCAAAAGCACATCTCAGGTTCACCCAGGATGCACCCCAGTGTCCTACGGCACTTTGTACATCATCCGGACCAATTTCATGAAAATAAGGTCAGTTTGCTGGTGGGGCCCATAGTGACCCTAGTGGGGTCCACTTGTGGGGCCCATTAGTGATCCTTTAGGTGTAACACCCGCCGCCCAATCCCGGAGAACCAGACAATGAATGCCACATTCGGTGCCGAAGCATTGACTTATTATACCTGATGATCCCGAAATATGCATTAGAAGTGGCTTAGTTTTCATAAGGAGGCAAGTAATATTTTGATAAAAATTGTTTTTTTGATAAATAAAAACATAGAGAAATTCCTACGAAAAATTTCCAAGATTTTCCCCTAAAAATCGACTTACCACACAAAGAAAACAAAGCACTTCCAATGTTCAATCCTCCAAACCTCAACTCCAAATTATTATACCAAGTCGCACAGCACTTCTAAAAATATAATGTCAAGTCATCTTATTATATAATTAACCATTCAAGAAAATATATAC
>CANUEX010220715.1:0-19883 GCA_948099535.1 Jatropha multifida | reverse complement strand
AGAATTATCATGTGACTATAAATAAATTGTGGAGTGTAAATGACTATCTGGAGATTGTATGATAGGAACAGTTTGAACATATTATGACAAATAAATATTTGTATGAGAAATATTTTTATTATATGGATATGGGCCCGAGCTACGATTAGTACTCAATACTAATGCTGGGTCAGAATTATTAACTCTGATTTTCTTATGAAAAAAATGTCATAATATAGGCTTGCTATTCCGATAGTCAAATGATAATAGGGATGGATTGTGATAGTTTAGGCTTACTACGGGCCTCGGGTGCCTCAAGCTTACCTAGGTCCTAGTGCCGGTCCGGCCCACGGTTTTGGGTCGTGACACAAAGTCAAACTTTGCTTCCTTGGTTTATGCTAAATCAACGGCCAAGATCTAGTCTTAGGTAATCTCATCCAATGGCTCTAAATATTCCTCAAATAATTCATTTTCAAATATTATTTAACTCTTCAATTTAATTAAATTAACTCCTAAAAAATAATTCACCATTTATTCCTCAATATACCACAATAAAAATAATATTCTCTAGTTGCCGCAATTCTCCGAAAATATTCACAAAATATTCTCTATCCATCTAAATCATGCAAACATGCTCCAAAACTATTAATTATAATATTTGACACATGTGGTAATTTTTTTGGACCGAAATAATACCAAGTCCCGGATTGATGGTACTATTCACAGACCGGTAAGCACTATTACTGACACCAAAAAGATTCTGAAAAATGGCGCGTTACAGTTCTCCCCCCTTCAAATAAATTCGTCCTCGAATTTACCGGTTATGAACAACTGAGGATGTTGTTGTCGCATATCCTCTTCTCGCTCCCAAGTAGCCTCCTCTGTCTTATGATTTCTCCATAGGACCTTAACTAGAGGTATCCTCTTATTCCTTAATTCCTTAACCTCTCTAGCAAATATCCTTATAGGCTCCTCCTCATAGGTCAAATCTGGCTCGATGGTGATAGACTCAGCTAAAACCACGTGCGAAGGGTTCGATTTGTATCTCCGTAACATGGATACATGAAAAACATTATGTATCCGATCCATGTCTAGTGGTAAAGCTAGTCTATAGGCTAACGGTCCCATACGCTCTAAGATCTCGTATGGTCCTATGAACCTAGGACTAAGCTTACCCTTCTTACCGAATCTCAGAGCCTTCTTCCACGGAGACACCTTTAAGAACACCCTATCACCCACTGCATACTTTATATCCTTTCTCTTAAGATCAGCATACGACTTCTGACGATCTGAAGCCGCTTTCAATCTTTCCTTTATAATCCTCACCTTATCCTCCGCATCACGGATCAAATCTGGACCCACTATCTTCCCCTCACTAAGCTCCATCCAGCATAAAGGTGTCCTACACCTCCTACCATACAAAGCCTCAAAAGGGGCCATCTGAATACTCGACTGGTAACTGTTATTATAAGCAAACTCTGCCAGCTGAATATACCTCTCCCAGCTGCCCTCGAACTCAATCACACAAGCCCTCAATATATCCTCAAGTATCTGAATCACCCGCTCTGACATACTCATAATGCATGTCAATATCAGGAATATAGTGCATAATAAGTAAGTAATTTGTAATAAGGAGTGTATTTTAGAGGGGAGCTCGACTCTAGCCTCGTTATCGAGGAGTTCTACATCGTGCAACACATTTCTCCTGAGTCCCGACTAGTCAGTTCTGTCGGGGCTCCACTATCTAGGCTAAATCCATAAGTTTACCTTCATACCTCGTTTGTATGAAGATTAGGATGCACAAAGTTCTACCACCGATCAAGGTGGTAGGGTTTTGAAGGTGCAGGTTTACTGTAGGCATGACCACGGTTTTAGAACCGTTGGTTTGGATCTCAAAAAGATGAAATCGGAACCAAACTACTTTTAGACAGTTTTGAAATCATCAGTTTCGGTTTAGAACCGAATTTAGATTTTTTTTTAACCTTTTTAGTGTTTTAGCTAAGCAAGAAAATTAATAGAAAATAATAATATTTAATTAAATAAAGACTAAAACTGTAAATTAATAGTTTTAAAATTTATTAAAAAATTATAACTACACAAAACATAAATTTAAAATTCTTTAATAGTATCTACTTTCTATAAATTTAAATTTAGAGACATGTCGAAAAATGGATTTGTACTCAATTTATATATATATTTTCAAATTATATTGACTACATATCCTCTTAAGGAATCACACATATAATTTGCTTACATTTATTTAAGAAAAAATAAAAATAACTCATTTATATTAATAATTGTTATCACCATATGTTCTCATTGATGATGCATCTGTGTCTATATCGTATAAGATTTGAATTAAAAATATTTAAATGAGGAATAATTTTTTTTCTCCTTTTCAACTTATTTATAAGTTATATTTATATTAACAAATTTTAAGATGATCATAAAGTTACTGTATTTAATGATAAAAAATAAAATTGATTGAAAAATTAAAGATCACATGTGAAGTGTGATATTTTCTTTCTTTTTTTTTTATGGTTTCAAACCAGAACAACCGGTTTCAAACTGAAACTACCGATTTTAATTTTCAAATATAAGAAACTACAATCGAACCTTAAATCGCCGATTTTGATTACAGTTTGGAACCTTGAACCGTTGACCATGGTTTGATTTTGGTTCGATTTTGATTTGAAATCGAATCGTGGTCATGCTTATTAGTTTGCCGACTGATTCTAGGCTGAGTTTTGAAAATTGGTTTTGTGTTTTGCTGGTTGGATCGGGCTTAGTTTGTCGAACAGACTGAGCTTAAAGCATGCATAGTGCCAGCTGGACTGGGCTTGATAATTGATAAGGTGCCCGATGGACTGGGCTTAATTGAAAAAGTCTGAGTTAGTGATTATACCATCGTGATGTGGCCTAAACGTAGCTCCACGGTGTGTTGTCGACCAAAGAGGTCAAGCCTTCCTTCAAATATAAGTTAAGGTAGGGCATGAGAATCGGTATATTAGTCTTATATAATATTATTAAATAATGAATTATTAATCAATCGCTAGATTTGATTAATAATCAATCATATAACTAGCAGCTTTTGCCTAAGGAAGGTCAAAGTGTAAATGAAAGTCGAAAGAATCGACTTTTGAGAGCCGAGTCTGGCTTTAAACTCAACTATGGAAGATGAGCAAAGCAGGACTCTTTGGTCGTAGAATCATATAAGAGAGAATGCGAGTCATTGAAGTTTGAGAAGCGTTCGATCAAGCAACAAAAGGTGCTAGAATGAGATGGGAAAGTGTGCCTTTTATAGACAAAGGGGGTGGCAGAGCCGACTTGGTTGGCACTGTCTGCCCCTAAATTGACACTGGAGATGCGTTTTTCGACGCCGAAGGGAAGCCCCAGTGGCAGCCTTGCCAGCACTGTCGCCTAGGGTGATCGGCGCCGCCACTAGGCTGGATAGCGCCGATCAGGGCAATTTACTAGTATGCCCTTCCCCTTTGGTTTTAGGATTTTTGTGCTTCTGGGAGTCCGTTTGAAGCCCAAACGACGTCCAATCGAGCTAATTCTCGTGCTGTTGGAACCGTAACAAAATTTTCTAGAGTTTGGTGCTAAAATCATGATCAACAATATATAATTTCTAATAGATATGATTAAAGTTTAAAAGGAAATAGATTAAATTTGAATTTGTTAAATTCGATTTTCAAATAGAATTCTAATATGAATATAACACTTCAAAAAAAATTTATTATTAGTTTTTAAATATAGAAAGTATCCAATCAAAATGTAAAAAAAAAACTAAAAAAATCCTTAAAAAAGAAAAATCAAATACTGAATAAAAAAAGCCTATTAAACTTTCTCTTTGCCTCAGCTTTTAGCTTATATATATATATATATATAGACTAGGCGAAAGCCCGTGCTTTATGCAGATTGCTCTGTTATTATATACATTATCTAGATATTACTTGATAACAAAACCATAATTGCTAGACCTTAATTATGTTAAGAATTTTATTATTTTCATTTATAGCTTTAGATAAAGTTTCAATTTATAAAAAATATTATATATTTTAGATAAAAATCTAAAAATGAAAATATTAAATTCTTAAAATGTTAATAGATATTAGATGTGAACGAATACAAATATATAGATATCATTAGATTTTTGAACTAATATTTATTATTCTTAATTTTAAAATTTTAGAATTATTATATTATTAATTTATTATGCTAATTATTATATTATTAGATTACTAATTTTATATTATTCTCAAGGACAAAAAAGATGATTATCAACTCACCGGAATTACAAGCAGCAACAACAACCAAGTTTGTTTTTGTTCCAATTTTTTTGGAATTATTTTTTGCTATATAGTCTTTTAAAGTAGTTAATTTCATAGGAACAGGCACACTGAAATGAAATACTGCAGATTTTTGTTCCCTAGTTTACAGTAAAAGAAACTTTCCATTGGATAGAGTGAAAATGAAAATATCAAAAATCTTACAACCAACTGCTGAATGACTCAAAATATGCTCAAGTATCAAACTCAACCTTAAAAGTTAAGTTAAGTTAATTGGTTGTAGAATTAATGCATAATCCATTAGAGTAAAAAGGCCATATGACAAATATCAACGCTCACGATAATTTTCTATCCCATTTTATTGAAAAAACACAAAAAATAAGAAACAAAAATATGAGGTTCCAACAAAGAAAGTTTCAATCCACCAAGCAACCTTTTCACTTTATAAAAATAAAAAATAAAATTACTGGGGAGAAACACTTATAAATTTTTTGACATATTGACATTTGTAATAGAAAGGGTGAGTCAATTCTTCAAAATTACAGTTAGGGGTGTCAAAATGGGTTCGCGTGTCGGGTTCGACATGGATTTGCCAAACACGCGACACGATTATGTTCAACACGAACATGATTCATTTAATAATTGTGTCAAATTTGTCAACGCAAACATGACATGAAATTCATGCAGGTAACATAAACACGATACGTGTAACCTGTCTAATATAATAAGCAAGTTAAGTAGGTCGTATTAATCCATATATGACCCTTGTAACTCGCCTAATATTATAAGTAGGTTAAGTGGGTCGTGTTGACCTGTATATGATTCACTTAACTGTATACAATCCACTTAACCTGCTTATGATATTTTTAAGTTTTATACATAAAATGCATAAATTTAATAATACAAAATAAAAAAATAATACAATAATAAAGTTTAAGTAGGTCATAGATACATAAAATTTTAAATTAAATAATAATCCATCATTCAAATTTTTCTTAAATAAATATATATAAAATTATAAATATAGTCTGAACTGCATAATTAAAGGAGGAAGGATAAATATCAGCAACTTTATGCAATTCCATAGACTCCAAATTAAGCTCTGTAACATCTTTTATGAGTTCTTTCAACTCCAATTTATTTGCAACGATGAAACAAATAAGATAAAGCTAATTAATAAAATTGAAGCAAGTAAAGTAAAAATTTCAACATTCAGATTGATACATGGGAATAAGATAGCTTGATCTCCAAATAGCTAGTCTCTACTACATAATAAGACTTCCACCACATCCGATTTAAGTGCACTCCTATATTGATTGAGAACACTTCCACTATTGCTAAATGCACTTTCAGAATCAACTGTAGTTATAGGAATAGTTAAAACATCATGAGCCATGGTAATAATTTGAGGATACACAAATTAGTTTCCTTTCCAATATGATAGCACATCTATTTTAACCATTCTATCCATCTTTGGCTAATCAAGGTAAGGTTCAAATTGACTCTTTTGTCGAAAAATATCATTCCTACCTGAATGATTATTTTTTTTATTTTTTGGAGAGAAAAGATTATAGGTAAAATAATACCATATAATTTTCTAAACCTTGAGAAAAATTTCCCATACCTAGAGACACCCTAAGTGATTTTTACCAAAAGATTGCAGGTTTGAGTTTTTTTGTAGATTATATAATCCAAACTAATAAAATAAATTTTGCATTTTGCATTATATCAATCAACCATCCATATGATGAGCCCAAATAAGAAATCCAAGAACACCTAGATAGAATTAAGTGAAATCAAAATCCTTAGTAGCTTTTAATCCCTGATTTCTCTTCATCAAATATTATTGCTTGAGTTCTTTTCCATTACTTTATTTTTATTTTTTTTATAATTATTCTTCTTATTGTTGTTTAAATACTACGAGAAAAATAAGAATCAGTGACAAAATTTTTTATCGCTAATTATATTTTGATGTTAATTATTTTTTACCATCAAAATAGCGACAAAAAAATTTTGATGCTAAAACACTTGTCGCTATTTTTTAGCGACAAAAATATATTTTATCGGTAAATTAGCAATAAATTTTTTGTCGCTAATTTTAAACTATTTGTTGCTAATTTTATGAAATAAAGTAGACAAATTTTGAAGTTATTTCATTGGAATTTTGTAGTTAATTTTGTCACTATTTTATCGTTAAATTTATTAATTATTTTAATAAAATAAATTTATTTTTTCACTAATTTAACGCTATTTTGTTGCTAATTTTAAACAAATTTAGAAAATTTTACCTAAATTTACATAATTAACCTACTTTATACATAATATCAAAACCTGTAATAATCAACTATTCCAATTTAAGACCACATACCATAATACACCTGCAATATATTTATAATATCAATAATTTCAATTCAACACCACTATTCAGCAAACTTGTTAGATGTTAACAATCACACAGATAGAATAAGAAAAGAAAAAAGTCTCTAAACATCTAGTTATATGTTTTAAATGTTTAAATAGAAATGATACTAGTTCATTAGGATGATTACTAATCAAGACCATCATCTCGATCATCGTCTATAGTCCAATCATGATGGAATCCAGCAATAGTAGATGCATCAAAACATCCATCGGGCCTAACTGGGGCAGTGGGAGGAGCAGCAGAAGAATTGGAATTAGATGGAGCTATGGAAGTCTGTCTCGACTGCATTTGAAGATGCTGATGAATCTGTGCAAGCATATCAAACTGCTGCTGCACCAATCTCTCTAATGCGGCTATCCTTTCTTCCTGAGCCCAAGACGACTCACCTGTCTCCATAGCTAAAGATGAAGCAAATGGTGAACACTGACCAGTACCAGAGTAGTAACTCGATGCTTGAGTCCCAATGCCATATATTCACCTATACTGCCATCCTCCTGTAGCCTAAATGAAAATTTCTCTATCATCCTGGATTTGTTGTATTGAATCTTCTCCTGTTTGGCATTGAGAAGAATTTTCCATTTGAGATTGGTAGTCTTCCTATCATCAATATTAATAATTTAGCATTCATAATTAATGTTATGCTATGTAATAATAAGTAACGCTTTAAACATTATTGCATCGACATATTAATTAACAATAAGTTTAGAGTGAAATTTAATTAACTTACAAATAATCGCTTGGATCGATTGTCAATAAAACCGTGATCAACACCATCTTTCTTTTTTGTTAATAAATCTGAATATCTCAATGCTGCCTGTTTTTCCCATGCAATCTTTATGGTTGCATCAATTGCTTTGTCCTAGTGACAACATTTTTGAAATTTAGAACAAGTAATCAAGTTTCTTAAATGCTATCAGTTCAAAAAATAAAAATTCACACATTTGGAATTTAGAATAAGTAATCAAGTTTCTTAAATGCTCTGTAATCAAGTGATCAAGTAATCAATTGCACATTAAAAGTTATACTTAGAATTCTTGCCAATAAAAATCCTTAGTCTCCGGTCTAACTATCTTCCAACTAGTTCCTTCCTCATCTAGCTTCTCTTTAAAACTATCTCTGATGCGTCTTGAGCATTTATAGGATGGATAAAGCCTGTTTTAAAAAAAAAATTGCAATACATACCATTACCAATAATTTAAAATAACAAATTTGAATTTTAAAGAAAAAAAATGAATTACTTACCTTTCACCAATAAGTCGAACAATCAACCTACCATCACTTGACAATTCAGGATCTAAACGTGTCGCCCCTCTACCTCGGCCTCTACCACGATATCTATGTGGTGTTGAAGGTGAAAGAGGATCCGTAGATGTTTCTCTAGGCTGAATGGTTGAATCTGATTGTGTAGATCGTGTTTGAGGAATATTAGAGTCTTCTCCCATTAAACCACGACCTCTTTCATCAGATGTACCATTACCTCTACCTCTGCCTCTGCCGGTGTGGGATCCCCGTCCAAGTGCACCACCATTCCTCTTGTTGCTTCTACTCATATTTATAATGTAATAAGCTGTGCTAAACATTAAAACTCAGTTATATTGAAATATATAAGGCATCAAGTGTGCATAAAGAGATACTTAATCATATGATTGTAATTATATTCAAGTAAAAATGCACAAAAATATTACATATAATATATAATAATATGGAAGAACTATCACAATTTTAACACATTATTAGAATTGTATCCTATTCACTATCACTGCCATGAGCCTCATTATAGCCAACTTCTTCAGATTCTGATGTTGAATAATCATATTGTTCTTCTTCATCCTCATCTATTACTTCTATATCAACTTCAGCACCATTAGGATCATTCAAAGTTGCAGGCAACTCATCTACTGAGACAATTTCCATTGGTTGTGCCTCTACATCGTCCTCTTGGAATGCAGCTTCTACAACTACTGTATTTTGTGAAATTTCAATTGTAGGTCTAGCTTTAACTTTGATTGTTGTTAGCCAATTACTCCTATCTCGTCTAAAAGATGGATAGCTAACATAGTACGTTTGTGTCACTTGTAATGCTAGAACAAAAGGTTCGTACTTGGAATGCCGTCTTTTGTGATGAATGTCAACAATATTATACCTTTCATGTACTTTCATTCCCACATTGGGTGTTGGATCGAACCACTCACAGTTGAACAAAATTGTTCTCTTTATAGGTAGTGCTGAGTATTCCAACTCTAACACCTCCAGCAACCTCCCATAGAAATCATTGCAATCCGTGGTATAGTTTGACCCCTTTATACAAATGCCATTGTTCGATGTCATTCTATTTTGCTCTCGTGCTTAAGTGAGAAATTTGTAACCATTTACTAGGTATCTGTTGTACACTGTGACTGTATACAATGGACCTAAAGCAAGATCCTTTTTGAATTGATTAGAAACTAAATTTTTTGGATCATGAACCTATTATAAAGTAACAGAATAATATTACTGTTTTAAATATGCTTAGACACTAATATTTCTTAAGGAAAAAACCAAATCATGAACCTATTATATTATCATTCTTACATATGAGTAGAGCCAACGGGCAAAGTCCATATCTAGTCTGATATCAACCTCACTATCCGTAATATCTGAAATAGAATTCTTGAGCTGAGATACATATATCCTATAAAAAGTCACATAGAAAGAGAATAATTCTTAATCAGTCTTTTTAGCTAAAGTTGTTTTTAAGATAATATAAATCATAATGTATTCTAAATGGTTGCACTCACTCAATAAAAGGAGAAACTTCAACACAATTCAACAAGATGTACGCTTGAGCTACATGAATTTCTTGTTCTGTTAATCTTCTCTTTTTGCCTTTGCCTATTGGTCGCCCAGGATGAGTGAAATAAGACAAATTTCCTTCTAACTCTCTTTCAATCGGAGCCAAATTGCGAGGCACTCTTCAATGTCTCGTGTAAATATGAGGCTCAAAGTAATGTGCACAATATGTTGCTGCTTCTTTTACAAGATATGCATTAGCAATAGAGCCTTTAACTTTGGCTTTGTTCCTCACATTCTTTTTTAACTTTGCATTACCTCCGTGTTTATGGTATATTCATAAGTGTATTAAAGTCAGTTATAAATAGCAAACAATGGAACTTTGATTTCTATTTTGGATTAAATGTAATCGTACCTCTCAAATGGATACATCCAATGATATTGCACGGGGCCTGCAAGTTTTGCTTCATATGGAAGATGCACTGGAAGATCTCCATTGAGTTAAAAAATCCTAGAGGGAATATACGCTCAAGCTTACACAAAATAATTGAAATTTCTTGTTGTAAATGGTCCATATCTTCTTCTCACAAGATAGTACTTGTTAATTCCTTAAAGAACAAACTAAGTTCGGTTACTGCTTCCCACACTTTCGCAGGAAACAAATCAAGAAAAGCAATGGGTACCAAATGCTGCATGAAAACATGGCAGTCGTGGCTTTTCAACCTAAACAATTTATACTTCTTCATGTCTACACATCGACCAATATTTGAAACATAGCTATTAGGGAATCTTATGGCCTTAAGCCGCTCACAAAGGATTTGTTTTGCTGGTTTATCAAGTGTCTAACATGCTTTTGGATATTTCCCCATATTTGGATTACGCTCAAGCTCTAGTCTACGACATTTATCCTTCATATCTTCTCTTGCCTTTGCATTGTCCTTTGTTTTCCCTTCTATATTCATGATAGCATTGAACAAATTGTCAAAAAAATTCTTCTCAATATGCATAACATCAAGATTGTGTCAAATCAGAAGGATTTTCCAATAAGGCAAGTCCCAAAAGATGCTACGTTTTCTCCAGCCATAGGTCTTACTAAATGCAGAATTGATTCCATCTGAATCAATATCTATGACTCGCATCAATCCCAATCTTTCTATTTCTTCTAAAATCTCTTCGCCTGATTTAACCCGACGTGCTGAGGATGACACAACTTGATTCTTCCTAAACCAATTTTTGTTTTTGCACCACGGGTGATCTGCTGGTAGAAACTTTCGACGATTATCAAATCAAGATTGTTTACCTCCCTTTGGAAGAGTAAAGGCATCAGTTGCCTCTTGGCAATGTGGTCATGCAAGTCGTCTAGCTGTACTCCAACCAGAAAGCATTGCTAAGGCCGAAAAATCACTGACGGTCCATAACAAAGCTGCTCTTAAAGTGAAGTTTGTCTTGGATGAAACATCATAAGTCTCAATGCCAATATTCTGAGATAAGTGGTTGCAAGAAGACATCAATCTTAAACTTTGGATTGTTTGGCCCTGGAATTATTATTGTGAGGAACATGTACTCTGATTTCATACACATTCCAGACGGCAAATTATAAGGAGTTAGAATGATAGGCGAAGATGAGTACTGTTGCCCTGATTGGCCAGATGGCTGAAACCCATCAGTATATAAGCCAAATAAAACATTCCTACTCTTTGCAGTGAATGAATCATTTGTGTTATTGAAGTGCTTCCAAGCTAGTGAATCTAAGGGATGACGCATATATCCTGATTTTTCTTCATGCTTAGCATGCCATCTCATGTGCTTTGCCATTGCATCAGAAGCATATAATCGCTGAAGACGAGGAGTCAATGGAAAATAGTACATTTTCTTATATGGTTTACTAACACCTCGGTTGTGACTACCATTGGTCCTTTGTTTATATCTAGGGTGATTACAGAACTTACAAACAACTAGATCACTGTCCTCACGCCAAAATATCATACAATTGTTTCTACAACAATCAATCTTCTCAACTGGAAGACCTAGTCCCCGAACCAGCCTTTTTGTGTTGTAAAAAGTGTCTAGCATGGCATTTTCTTCTAAAAGAACTTCATGTAGAAACTCAAGGAATCCCTCAAAACATCTTTTAGAGAAATTATGCTCCGACTTTAGGTACAACGTTCTTGCAATAACAGATAGTTGAAAATGCTTCTTACATCCTGGCCATAAATCTTAATTTGAAGCATTTAACATGTCAAACAGTTGTTGTGCATTTTGATTTGGTATTTCCTCCATATCATCTATCGTCCCACGCATCCCCATCCATAACCATCTCACAGTACCACCCTCATATTTCAGAATCCATTTTACATCTTGAATTAGCATATTCTTCTACCTCATGGGTTCCAGAGCTTGACCCATTCATGGGTTCCCCATGTAAATACCATAAATAATAATTTGGTAGGAACCCATACTTGAATAAGTGGAATCGCATTGTCTCGACATCGAAGAAGTTACGATTTCTACATTTAACGTTATTACAAGGACATCATAACTTGTCACCATCCATATATGTAGGATGTAACAGCGCAAATTCAATAAAATCATTTACCCCCTCTACAAATTGAGGTCTAAAGAAACTGCCCTCAAGCCATTGATACATCCACAATCGATCTAAGCTCATTCCTACCTAGTTGATAATTACTTATATTTTCATTAACAATATTACTAAGGACCAATTACAATTAAAAATCAAGACTTGCTTAAATAAATTTGAAAATTGCAGGCAAGAAATGCAAAGTAATAAAAAATGTATTTATATAGAACACACAATATATAACATAAGGAATTAAAAAAATGCTTATCAAAATTGTAGGCAAGAAATGCAAAGTAATAAACAATGTATTATCTCAAGAAAATTAGAGAAATAAAAAAAACAGTTGTTGAGTTATAAAAATTTAAAAGAGAGATTTTTGACTAAAAAAGACCCAATCAAATTCTGGATGGCAGCCAGAATGACTAAAAAAGACATGATAATTAATTTGTGCTTATTATAATGCCAATTTTATAATTACTGTAACTGAGTAGTAGTAAGTGAATGGGACCCATTTGATGCACCTCTTCAACCCATGCCAATTTTTTATAAATAAATACATTATATTGCATGGATCAATTTCAAAAAACATTTTTCATCCTGCATAAAATTAAGGTTAACTAAAGTGATAAATTAATAATTAATTTTTTTAATACTTATTGATTTTTAGTTATTTAATAACACTTATATACATATAATTTAAAGAATCTCTATTAGTTATGATAGTTAAATAATTACTATGGATTTTTTATGGAGTGATAATTAAAAAAATCTTCACTTAGCAAATTTAAATTAGTTAAGAGAAAAAATTTTTATAGTTAATATCAGCCACAACTTAATATAAATTTAATTTTTAATTTTTATTATTACAAAAATGATTAAACGAAGATGCAACAAAGACTAAAGATTATACAAATAAACATTATAAAAAAGATCAACATTATAAAAATAAACAAAGACCAAAGATTAAACGAATGATGCAATTATTGATTTATAAACAAAGCTTTTATCAAACTAATTATAGCCCACTTGAGACCAACATAAATACAAGGGGCCCTTTGTCTTCTTCCCTCTCACAAATTACTCTTCCTCCTCCTCTCTGTTTCTTTCAGTGACGTCCTCTTCTTCCATAATACGTTTTTGCCAATTAATGAAGATGGACAAACGAATGAAACTCTATCAATGGCTTCAAAAATTTATGCTATGTAAAAGCATTACTATCACTAAACTATCAATGGCTTCAAAGAATGAACTAGTTTTCCTCTGTTTTTCAACAAATATACAATCCATGGAAAACTATTGATAGGGAAACTTTTCCTTTTTTCTATAGCCACAGAAAAAATTTTCGCTCTCTATAAATGACAAGGAATTAAGGAAACAATTTTGCTCCATAAGGCACTTCCTTTCACTAAATTTACACTTCAAATATACAATCCTATCAAGAAGGATAAACAGTTCTGTATGAACCATGGTACATGAGTATAACAAATTGTCAAACTTATGAATGCAGTTGTTTCAAAATATTTATGTGCAAAAATATTAAAAGTTTGCATTAAACAATGGAGTTACCTGCAGAATTAAAGAATAATGTACCTGCAGAATTAAAGAGAAGGAACAGCTTAACTCATCCACGGCCTCTCAGCGGTGGCAGCAGCTCCGATCAGCGGAGATCTTGCTTCAATCGTGGTTGTGAGTCTCAAGCTTAGGAGAAAATCGTGGCTGTGAGTAGCCCTAATTGGTGGAGTGAATGAGAGAGAACGAGAGAGAAGGAGAGAAGTAAAATTGGGGAAAATAGCTAGGGCGTGTACAAACCTAGAAGCAAAATTGCTAATGGGTAATTTTGACCATATCGCCCACAAAAAATTTTGTCCGTATTTTCTCGGTAAAAAATAATTACCATCAAAATATTTTGTCGTTATTTCATAAAAATTTTTTGTCCCTATTTTCTCGCTAAATAGACACTAATAATGACACCATTTTTTTACCACATGCATTATCAACAAATCTGTAACAAATATAATTTTGTCGTTAATTAGCTACAAACTAGCGACAAAAGTTTTGTTGAAAAACTTAAAACATAATTGTCATTTTCGATAATTTTATTTTTGTCGGTATTAGTCGGTATTATGTCGAAAAATACCATCAAAAAATTTTTGTTGTTATTTTTTATTGGTAAATTATTATTTTCTTGTAGTGAAATAATAATAAGTTAACATAATTTTAGCACTTAGTATACAATATTCACGGGATGGTACTTTACTTATTCTTTATTAATTATTTGCAATTTCGTACAATTGTGAAAAAGCTTATCAAATTTTTGGCGTCATTGCTGACAATCTCTAATCCTTGGTAGAACTTTTCTTGTAATTACAAGAGCTTTGATTGACGTTTATGAAGGTAAGCTTAATTTAAGGGTAAGTCAAGAGAAAGTTGTTTTTGATGTTCTTAGATCTTGTAAGCTTCCTATAGACTCTAATGATTGCTTTAGAATTTACGTTATTGATGATTGTGTAAAAGACACCTTGCATATTAAAGATAAATTGACCATTGTTAAAGGTGATATTAACATTAATATTCAAAGCATCAAAAGTGAGGAAGAGAGTGAGCCACTCAAGCAAGAAGTGAAATATCTTTCCTCCCATTTAAAGTATGCATTTTTAGGTGAAAATAAATTTTTTCCTATTATCATTTCCTCTATAATCGCTTGATCAAGAGAAAAGGTTGTTGCAAGTTTTAGGTGAGCATAAGAAATCTTTAGGGTGGTCAATTTTAGATTTGAAAGAGATAAATCCAAGTGTGTGCATACACAAGATTTTGATGGAACAAGAGTACAAGCCTACAATTAAGCATCAAAGGAGATTAAATTCAAATATGAAGAAAGTAGTACAGTTGAAATCATAAAGTTTTTGGATGCTAGCGTTTCCTATCCAATCTCGGATAATAGTTGGGTAAGCCCTATTCAAGTCGTTCCAAAGAAAGGAGGTATGCCAGTTATTTCTAATAAAAATAATGAGTTGATTCCTACTAAAACTGTCACAAGTTGGCGTGTGTGTATTGATTATCAAAAGTTGAAAAAAGCAACATGAAAAGATCACTTTCCTTTACCTTTTATTGAACAACTGCTTGAAAGACTAACAGGTTATCCTTACTACTATTTTTTGGATGCTTATTCAAGGTATTTTCAAATACCCATAACTCCTGAGGATCAAGAAAAGACTACTTTCGCTTGCCCTTATGGTACCTTATGGTACTTTTGCCTATAGGAGAATGCCTTTTGGGTTGTTTAATGCATCTATGACTTTTCAAAGGTGTATGATGTCCATATTTTTTGACATGGTTGAAAAATTTATTGAAGTAATTATGGATGATTTTTCTGTGTTTGGTTCTTCTTTTGATTCTTGTCTTTATAACATTTCTCTAGTAATGTAGTGATGTGAGAACACTAACCTTGTTTTGAATTGGGAAAAACGTCATTTTATGGTTAGTAAAGGAATTGTTTTAGGGCATAAAATCTCAAAAAAAGGGATGGAAATGGATAAAGCCAAGATAGAGGTAATTGAAAAGCTACCACCTTCTAATTTAGTGAAGGGGGTAAGGAGTTTTCTTGGTCATGTAGGTTGAAGAAGGATTTGATTTCAGCTCCTATCATTGCTGTAATGGATTGAAGCCTTCCTTTTGAACTCAAGTGTGATGCCAGTGATCATCCTATAGGAGCGGTCCTTGGGCAAAGAAAAGAGAAAAAGTTTCACGCCGTTTATCATGTTAGTCGTACATTGAATGATGCCAACTTAATTATGCCATCACTAAAAAAGAGCTTCTTGCCATTATTTTTTCTTTTGATAAATTTAGAGCATACTGGATTAGAGCTCAAATAATAGTCTACATTAATCCCACAACTATTAAATATTTGCTAGAAAAGATAGATGCAAAGCCTAGACTAATTCACCAAGTCCTTTTATAGGAATTTGACTTGGAAATTCCAAATAAGAAAGGAACTGAGAACCTTGTTGCTGACCACTTCTCCAAGCTTGAGTTAGGGGAAGAAAGATAAGAAGAAATGGAAATTAATGAAGATTTTTTCCATGAACATCTTCTTCTTCTAGCAAATATATAGGCTCCATGTTATGCAGACATAGTTAATTAACTTGCTTACAAGTTTACTCCTCCCAATCTTTCTTATCAACAAAAGAAAAAAAAATTTCATGATCTTAAATATTATTATTGGGAGGAGCCTTTCTTGTTTAAGTATTGTAATAACCAACTCTTTAGACGGAGCATATTGGAAGGAGAGATGGAGATTGTTCTTTGTTTCCACAGCTATTAAATATTTGCTAGAAAAGATAGATGCAAAGCCTAGACTAATTCACTGAGTCCTTCTTTTGTAGGAATTTGACTTGGAAATTCCAGATAAGAAAGGAACTGAGAACCTTGTTGCTGATCACTTCTCCAGGCTTGAGTTAGGGGAAGAAAGACAAGAAGAAGTGCAAATTAATGAAGATTTTTCCCATGAACATCTTCTTCTTCTAGCGAATATATAGGCTCCATGTTATGCAGACATAATTAATTAACTTGCTTACAAGTTTACTCCTCCCAATCTTTCTTATCAACAAAAGAAACAAATTTTTCATGATCTTAAATATTATTATCGAGAGGAGCCTTTCTTATTTAAGTATTGTAATGACCAACTCTTTAAACGGAGCATATTGGAAGGAGAGATGGAGATTGTTCTTTGTTTCTATTATTCAATGGAATATGGAGGACATTTTGGAGGAAACAAGATGGTGACACGTGTATTAGAAAGTGGTTTGTATTGGCCTAACTTACTTAAAGATGTTTTTAACTTTGTTCGTCTTTGTAATCATTGCCAAAAGTTAGGAAATATCTCCAAGAGACATGAGATGCCATTGAACAACATTCTTGAAGTGGAGATCTTTTGTGACACCCAAAATCCTATTTCGTTAAAACAAAATCTTAAGGGCCACATTAGGAACACCAAAGTGTTAAACTGGTATACTTAAGACTTGACAATTTAAAAACGCATTCTTTTAGTTTTACAAAAATGACTTAAAAAAAAAAATTTCAGAGGAATCCTACAAAAAAACTGCGAGAGTTTCCCCATATATATATGTACATATTCAATATCACAAACACAGAACATTCAAAACACTTCTATAATTCGACCACAACTCAACTACAATGTTTTTTCAAATTTATTTTCCCAACACATCTCATAAAAACTCAACACAAATAATAAATCATTTCCTTTTTAATTGAAAGCATTTAAGATATTAATTACATGCATAAAATATTCTGACTCTGAAAATAAAACTGTTTTTAAATATCTAGTTCATAACATTCTGACTTAAATAAAAGTATTCTAGTGCCTTAATTATATTTACATGCCCCTAGATTTTCCTAAAGACTGAATTAAAAGAGAGACAGTTCGAAGACTGACTGTCGTAGAATAAGGGGCCTATGAAAATTCTGATGCTCGCTGTGACCGTTTACCCCGAATCTGCAACCTGCGCGTGACAAGTTAACGCGCTAAGCATAAAGCTTAGTGGTGCTTATTTCCCATTTATAGTTAGGAAATACACATAAGCAATTATAATATCTCTGTAACACCCACCGCTCAATCCCAAAGAACCAGACGATGGATGCCACATTTGATACCGGAGCACCGTCCTATTCTACTCGTTAACTCTAGAATGTATATTAAAAGTGATTATATTTTCTTAGTGAAGCAAGTAATTTAAAATATTCAATAAAGGTTTTAGGGAAAATTCTACGGAAAATAAAATTTTGAAAATAAAATTTCGCAAGAGCTCCCTTTAAAAATTTACTTGCCACACAGGGAAAACAAATACACTTCCAATATTAACCTCCAAATCTCAACTCCAAATAATTAGGAAGGATCACGCAGCACTTATAAATGGTCATATTAATTCACTTAAGTTCTAACATATTGATGTAATTCACTTCCGAAACTACTTCTTAGAATTCATTCACCATAAATAAATCAAGTAATAATACTTAAAACATTCACCAATCTCATTAATTATAATTTCAATTTTTACAACCTCAACATTATATACAATAGAATTATACATGCCATAATTTACAAAAGTATACATATCTTACCCAAAATCAATATTTCTACTCTGATGCTACCTCTCCGGTCTTCGAGTAGCACCCACAGCTCACAACCTGCGCGTGATGAAAATCAATGCGTTGAGTGGAAGACTCAATGGTGCTAATAATTATAAATTAAATAACCAAGAAATGCCAAGTAATAAATTTCAAATCAAATATATTTTAAGCACTGAAAATGTGCTAGTTAAATCCGAATATTTCGAAAAACCATAAAGAAATTCACACGTTAAAAATTTATACCAAACTCAATATAAATAAGAAAATATCACAAATACCAATATGTTTTCAGTTTCTATAAACAAAATAAAATTCCATTTTTTTTATTAAGGTTCATACCAATACCGAATGAATGTAAGCAAATTCGATTATGGCCTGTGAAAGCGCCACCCACCAATCACACAATCGTGGCCTATGAAAGCACCATCGTGGCATGTGCAAGCACTACCACAAATTATAAGCATGTTTGCCTATTTATAAGGGCTGATAAACCTAGCATATGATCATAGCTCCACCAAACAGAACGGGCTGATGACCCGAGCATGCTCACATATCGCAATACATCTCACCATACCACATTTCAATCATGTATAGTAGAGCCTAAAATAAATGCATTCTCCCACAATAATCTTATTTCTCATTCACCATTCCTTATTCAAAAACATTCTATAATACACACTTATTATTTCAAAATCACTTAATTTACAACTTACAAAAATTACCACATTCTCCCTTTTTTATACTTAATAAAATAAATTCAAATGGGCTTATTCAAAATAAATATACTTAATATAGTATAAAAGTACTTAAATCAAGAAATTTTCAGCATTTTCATAAACCTGACCTTTGCTGTGTTCTTAGAGTATAACTGAAGTTATAGGACTTCAAATTGAGTGAAACTTAATTCATTAGAAAGCTAAGATAAAATGCTACAAATTTAATGAATGGAGCATAGTCCAGATCATTTTCTAAGAGGGTGAAACAAATCCAAGAACACAGACCAGCAATCCAAACATGATTCAGCACAACCAGTTTTGGTATAAAAATCATAAGTTGAGGTATAGGTATTCAAATTAGACACAAGAGGATTATTCAGAAATATAAGAAGTAGAAATACAACTTTTATGCAGAACATAAGATATTATCTTGCCATTTTAGTGGTCAAAAGGGACAATCAATTCGGATATACAAGTGAGACACCATAACAAAACCAGTTTTGGTATTTAAATCATAAGTTGAGCTACAAGTATTAGAATTGAAAATAAGAGGATGTTTTGGAAAGCTGAGAAATAGAGATACAATTTCATGGAGAAGTCAGAAACAAATGGAAACTATAAAAGGGTCGAAAAATGACTTCTAGTCCCACCTAAGGACACATCTAACATCAAAATTCACCAATTTAAACAAAACATACCAAATTCTCAAAATTCATTCAAAAACCTAAAATTAAAAACTTAAAGAAATGAAAGGGAAAGAAAATATTATTGCACTAACCTTCAAATTAAGCTTGGTTAAGCTTAATCAATCTATTTCCTTCTCATTCCCTTTTACATTGGAGAAGGGTTCACCCACCTCTTCCAATTATCAAAACTTATATACCCTAATCATGGAAATAATCAAAGAAGGAGGTGGAACATGATTTAGTGCATAATCTAACATATCTAAGCTATGAATTTCACTTATTAATTCACTA
>CANUEX010220675.1:0-15446 GCA_948099535.1 Jatropha multifida | reverse complement strand
GATCAGAAATCACAACGCAATGAGGAGTGAGTGGTTGAAGAACGACAACGGCAAGGAGAAGCTCTGATCGGCGCAACTCGAGCTCAAGTGGCCGAAATTGAATCGAAAAATACCATAGTCTCTTCTTCTCTGTTGTTTGTCTTACGATTAATCGAAAATTGAGTTTTAAGAGTATCTAAGAATTCGTTCTTTTAAAATAAATTTGAGATATATATATTAGAGTTAAAATAAATTCTACCAAAATAAGCACCATGAGAATCCTATATTTATCTATTAATTAGAGTTTATTTAAAAATATAATATTATTATTTAATATATTTTATTATTTTATGTTAGCAATAGGAAAAGCGGTGGTCAGAGGGATTAGTAGCAAGGTGAGAGCTCAAGTCTGAAGAGAGAGAGAGAGAGAGAGAGAGAGAGAGAGAGAGAGAGAGAGAGAGAGAGAGGGAGGGAGAGAGGAGCGAATATATTGTATGTTAGCAATATATTTTAGTTCTCTTTTTTCTTTTCTTTTTTTTTTTTACTATTATTTTATTTTTTATATAATTATTTTTAAATATAAATAAGGGTATTTTTATCCTTTTTAAAAAAATTAATGAAAATAATATTTTTTTAACGGAAGGACTAAAAATTTATATGGAGGCATATTAGAGACTCTGAAATAATTATCATAAGGGAAAAAAAATAATCGGGTCCTTAAATTTTGGCCTAATTAATATATAAAAACCTCACTTTTCAGAATGCAATAATGAAATTTTTAAATTTTGGTTCCGTCAATAGCTTGGTCCTTTCATCCAAAATTATATCATTTTCTCATTAGTCTTAATAATTTTAATAAGTCCAAAGAGAGTGAAAAAAATTTAAATTTCAATAAACACTCCATTACCCTCTATTGACTTCTTCACTCCACTCTTTTTGCTTAGCAACAACTTCCCTTTCTCTCTCTTATGCCATCTTTTCTTCTTTTTATCCTCTAATTTATGTATATTTGATTTTTTTATTTGCCTGTTGCTTTTTTATTTCTGCAATTTTGAACATTTGATTTTCTACTTTAAATTCATGTAATTTTCTTTGGATAATAATGAATACCGAATAAAAAAATGTGTGTGCATATATATGTAAAGAGTGGTGTTGGAGTTTTTGGACTAGTAGAAGAGACTTTTGTTATATATGGAGTGGTGCTGGTGAAGCGGTGGTGAAGACTGTTGTATTTTGTGCTGCAAATCTTTGTTGTGGTACTGGTGAGGACATGAGAAAGAGAGCTTCAAGCCAGAAGTTCTATGGTCATGAAATACATGATGATATTTTTGTCCTTATACATTGATTTAACTGTTAAATGTGAGTGTTTTGGATGGAAGGGTCAAACTATTAACGAAATCAAACTTTAGGATTTTTTATTGCTTTCTGAAAAATGAGATCCTCAAGTGTTAATTAGACAAAAATTCAGGGACTTTATTATTTTTTACCTTATCATAAATAGTAAGGATGAAATTATGTAATTTGTAAAAATTCAGGGACCTGAAAATAATTTTCCCATGTGGTAATTCCTATTGGCTGATAGAAAGCCAGATGAGTGATGTCATTATAGTAATTGCGAGTAATTACGGCAAGGATCTGTTTGTTACTTTCAGTTTTCAGATTCAATGCACTGATTGCTTTCTCCTCAAAAATGGCAACTTGCATTTCCTCAGCTGACAGTTGCATTGCATCACCGATCATTTCCTTCCTAGTTGACAATCCCGAGGTCCTTTCATAGCCCCATTCATAGCCTAATTAAAATAGCTAAAGATCTTTTCATTTTTATATACCACTACCATTTTATAAATTAATTACATTATATTATCTAAAATTATTTATCGTAAATTTTTTTACTTAGGTTCATTTAAAAAAGAGAAAATGAAAAAAAAATAACTAGAAATTATTATTATTTTTAATTATTTTTCTTTTTTATGTTTAGATATAATAAAGAACAAAATAATTTTATTTTTTTTATTTTAAAGGGATAGATTTTTAGAAAAAAATATTATTATTGAAATTGCCAATTATATTTTCATTTATTTTTAAATAATAAGAATGAATTAAAATTTGATTTTTTTATTATTTAAGTTTGAACAGCAAAGTACTATCAAGCAATATGTTTTTTCTAATTTAATGCAGTAACTTTTTATTTATATGGAAAATTATTTTGTAAAAATTAAGGTGGGGCCCGACAGAATCCACAGGAAGGGTATCCCCTCAAAAACATTACATTATTGTTGTAATGTAATTATTGTCAAGGACGACACACGTTCGGGCAGCAGTGGGCAACGGGCAGCTTTGTATTTTTCATTCTATAAGTAAGCATCGTTTGCTTGTCTTCCCTTCCATTGAATCTTTCTTTATTATCAATACAGAGAATAATTTTCTCTGTTAAAAGAAATCTGCCCGCTTTTGATTATTAAACTCAAACCCAGAGAAGGATTTGGATTTTCAAGCTTCAATCTTTCGGGAATGCGGGCAGATTTGGTCTAGATTCTGTACTTGTATATAATGTTAGAACATTTATTTGTTTTATTTATCATTTGTAAATTGGAAATTACCCAGTTTGAAAATTTGTTGAATCGTGGTATAAAGTTTATATTTGAATTTGAAGCGAAGGAAAGAGCTGTGAATTTCGATGGGTTTTCTTGTTGATTCGCAAAAGGAAGGTGGGTTTGGTGTACTGGGAGGTTGTTTTAGGAGTTTAGTAAGGAGAAAACAGGTTGATTCTGCACATGGTAAAGCTAATGGTCACGATCAGTTAGCCAAGGAGCTGTCTGTTCCTCACCTTATTGCAATTGGTATGTCATGGGTTTCTGTTTTATGTGCCTTTTTATTTTCTGTTCCATTTTTTTTTCTTTCTATCTTTCTCTTTTGGAATTTGGGTCTGCACGAAATGATATTGACTTTGGTTGACTTAATTCGATTTTGGTTCCCGGAAAAGCGAACATAATTTAATTGCATATTCAATACATAGTTTCTGGATATCAGTTCATTTGCGTTGACTCTAGTTCCAAAGCTGTGGGTTTGTATTACTTGTCTAATTCAAATAACTACTATCATCAATACATTCCCATGTGTTTTTTTTCTTCTTTGATTTTACGGCTGAAGCTAAAAGTTCAAAGTTCCAATGACAATCTAATGTATTTCCTTTTCGATGTATGCCTATAACTTTTTATTTAAGAATTACCATTGAAATCTTTCTTTTCTTCATAGGTGTTGGTTCAACAATTGGAGCTGGAGTTTATATTCTTGTTGGAACTGTCGCTAGAGAGCATTCTGGCCCTGCTCTTACAATTTCCTTTCTGATAGCTGGAATTGCTGCTGCTCTCTCTGCCTTTTGCTATGCAGAGCTTGCGAGCCGATGTCCATCTGCTGGCAGTGCTTATCACTATTCTTATATATGTGTTGGAGAAGGGTAATACTTGCTGTCTCTTGCTCAAAGTATTTGAAACTCCATGGAATATTGCATCTGATTTAGCTATTTTCTATAATTATATTATCACTTCATTTAAAAGACACAAATAAGTTGTTATTTTGCACTCTTTGTTTTTCCTTCTAATTTGTTAAGTGATATGAACTTGCGATGTCCTTGTTTAGTTATTGTGGCAATATCTATGTGCAGTGTTGCGTGGTTGATTGGCTGGGCTCTAATATTGGAATACACAATTGGTGGATCAGCTGTTGCTCGTGGCATATCCCCCAATCTGGTTCAGTGAATTTCTTCACCCTGAACTTTTCTTTCTTTTTAATTTTGTCTTCTGATTTGGAGCACAATTTTCTTACATGAGTTAGTTTAAGCTGGATACACTTGCATTTTTCCAATTCTATGCATTGCCATTTTCATGACCAATGAGTAGTCACATCCTTTTCTTAATTTATATTTTTGAATGGAATAAAATTAGTTGGATTGCTAGTTCTATTATTTCCACGATCAACAATCAAATAGAAAGGAACCTGCGAGTAATTAATGTCACCTCTCGAGTTATAGAGGCAATCTGAGACTCCTTCTCATGGGGTTTAGATTTTATGCAGTTAGTTTAGTTTTCCTTTGGTTTTACTTTTTTGAACTTTTCTTGTAGTTTTTTCCTTATTTCTGCTGTTATATGCGTGTAGGCATTCTTCTTTGGGGGCCAGGATAGTTTGCCCAGTTTTCTAGCACGTCAGCATATTCCTGGCCTTGATATTACAGTTGATCCTTGTGCTGCGATTCTAGTATTTATTGTTTCTGGACTCTTGTGTTTGGGAATCAAGGAGGTACCTTCCCTTCATCTTTATCAGTCACCCTTTTCACTCGCCCAATTCTTTTTGGGTATAAAGTATTGTTTTTGTGTGTGTTCACATGCATTAACTCCTTCAGTAAAATCTCATGCAGAGTACTGTGGTACAAGGTACAGTCACAGTTGTGAATGTCTGTGCAATGCTTTTTGTCATAATAGCTGGTAGTTACCTGGGCTTCAAGACTGGATGGGCAGGATATGAGCTTCCTACTCGGTAATAGGCATCTTATGTTATAAATTCACTTTAATAATGATTCATAAAATGTGTCGCTAAACTGTAACTATTTAATTGATAGGTATTTTGCTTTTGGAGTAGATGGGATGCTTGCAGGGTCTGCAACAGTCTTTTTTGCCTACATTGGTTTTGATTCAGTTGCTAGCACTGCTGAGGAGGTGTGCTCTTTGCTTCTTTTTCTTTTCCTTTTCCTTTTCTGGTTCTTTGAAATTGTTCTTTTCCGTTATTTATAGCGTAATTATCTGATATATAAACACTTGACTTTTGGGGTATTAAAATTCATGTTGGATTGTAATTCCTTTGACAGGTAAAGAATCCACAGCGAGATTTACCGTTGGGCATAGGGCTTGCACTATCTATTTGTTGTACTTTATACATGCTGGTCTCAGTTGTTATTGTCGGCTTGGTACCTTATTTTGCAATGAATCCTGATACTCCCATCTCTTCTGCATTTGCTACACATGGCATGCAATGGGCTGCGTAAGTTTGCAATTTTTCTCACACTTAATGACGTGTCATTTTTTTTTCTTAAAGGGTTATTTATGTAAGTTGAACCTTTTGTTTAGAAGTTATTTTGTTACTTTTGATTTCAGGTACATAATAACTGCCGGAGCTGTTATGGCTCTCTGTTCAACATTGATGGGCTCGCTTCTTCCTCAGGTAATGAAGTGGAATCTTACAGGTTACCATATCTTATTACTGGATTGACTTGCTGATCCTTTGCTACCATTACTTAGAAGATGAATGAATGCCTGTGTTTATTATGATCAACAACCTTGATTGTTCTAAACCACCACTGTGTAAGGTTTTTTGACCCTGGTTCTATTTACTTACTTTTCTATTAACTGGTTTATCCTTTAAATTGGGAGTCTGCATTTATTGAATCTTTGAACACATTGTTTTTAATCAAAATTTGTTTTCGGATGGTCCGTTCTGGTAGCATACCTCGCACACTACCTTCCCTTTGTATTCCCCGTAGAGGGATTCAAATCAAATTCCTATGCCACTTATCTCCAAATCATTTCTTATTTAACTGTTCTATCTTGGTTTAATTAAAGAAAAATCATTTAAATGTGTTGAGATTGGAGTATGCATCTATCTCTTTCTGTTCTAAAATATTCTTAGCCATTCCATGTTTTGGAGGACAATTGAGCATAAAATGATGCTATTTCTCAGTGGTCGTACCTGTAAAGAAAATTGTGCGCACGACAAACTCAAGACATCCAATGTATTCTAGGCAGATGCTAGAAATTCATCATTTAGCTGATGAGTTCTTGATATAAAGTCATAAAAAATCTTGTGTGATACCTATGAAACCTGTCTTTTGTGTTGGTTTTCGAAGCCAATCTCCTTTTCTCTCATCTCTTTAAAAATAAACCAAAAATGAGCCAAATCAATTCTGTGGCTTAGGAAGCTTTTTTTTTTTTTTCTGGCCGAGTTGCATACCATTTCTTGAGATTTATTTTCTCACTTCTGAAAGATGAATTCTAAATGTCCTACATCTTCTTGTACTTTTCAGCCTAGGATTTTGATGGCAATGGCTAGAGATGGATTGTTGCCACCATTCTTTTCAGATGTTAATAAGAGTACTCAAGTTCCTGTAAAGAGCACATTGGTGACTGGTCTTGGTGCTGCTACTTTGGCATTTTTTATGAATGTTGACCAGTTGGCGGGCATGGTAAGGGGATAGTTTCTTGTACAATCAGTTTCTTTTCATTTTTGCCTAATAATTAGGGATTGCCGTTGTTCCAGTTTCTTAATACTTTAATTTACTCAGATCCTTTGTCTTCTGAGAATCATGTACCTAATGTAGGAGCATGTATAATGAAATATGATACAAATTGTTTCCTGCATATTAAATTTTGTGTGTTTTGGAACAGCCTCTGGGTTTATATGAAAATGAATGCAGATACCTTATCAATTCTTGCACATATTCTTTAGGGGCCTTGAGATTCAGTATATAATAACTTCTATTGTAAGATAGCACTCCCCATCCATTGGATTCGTTTTGGCCGCTTTTGTGCTAAAATGTTGATGTTAGTTTGGTCCACTTGTGTACCTATATATGAAAAATTGATGATGCATGCTATGCAGAACTTTGAGTTTTTTTTTTCCACTAATAATTTACTGTTATTTAACATAATATTGATTCAGGCTCTTAATTTTGCAATTTTATGCAGGTCAGTGTGGGCACACTTCTTGCTTTTACCATGGTTGCAATTTCTGTATTGATACTCAGATATGTCCCACCAGATGAGGTGCCATTTCCATCCTCACTTCAGGACACAATTGATTCTGTGTCATCGCGGTACAGTGCAAGTAATGATGAAAAGCCTGGGGCTGAAGTTGGTACTTCAATCACTTTGCCTTTATTAGGCAAAAATAGGAAGCTAAAGGCAACTGAATATCCTATAATTGTAAAACAAGAAGCTGAAGACAATTGTAAGTTCCTTGTAGGCTCCACACTTTTCAGTTCTAATTTCTGGATACATTGATATATTAGGATCTTTAAATCACATAAAAACCATCTCTTCTGCAGTCCACTTGCCATCAAAGAAAGGAGTGTTTTTGTTTCTGACTTGCTTGATTATCCTTTGTGAATGGTTTTGTGCCTGTATCAAACCTGTGGGTAACATGCTTACTCATGAAATGAAAATCTATATATATATGCTGGCCAACCGAAAAATCAATTTAATCCAATTTTGAGCATCAGCTGTTGGGAAATTACACGCTTTCTAGGTTTGTGGAAGATGAACATGACTGCAATTTTTATTGCCCCAAATTTAACGTATGGAAGAAGTTGGATCCTGATGATTAAGTTCTTTCACGTGTATGCATGTGAAAGGTGTTGCATTTTTCTTCCATTGCATCATTTAGATTTTGCTATTTATGGTTCTTTTCTATTTGTCAATTGTTTCAGATGTCCTAAAAGAAGGAACCAGAAGAAAAATTGCTGGTTGGACCATAACATTCACGTGTATTGGTGCATTTCTTCTTACATATGCAGCTACAGATTTGAACCTTCCTAGGTGAGTTCAGCAGGTTTGCTTGTGTTAATGCTCATGTTCATTTAAATAAGCACATTTCAAATGATTTAGCTGAAAGCCATGCATCTAAAAACCTAATTGAATTTTCCTTCAAAATTTTCATGGATTAATCATCCATAGCTACAGTCTAAAACTAGTTGTAGAGTTTTTGCACAGAGAGGGAGAATGACAGTTGGAGATTTAACCAACTTAAACCAAAAGTTAGATTAGACCCAGGCTTTGGATTTGAGAGTAATGATTGGAGCGTTTATAGCAAAATCAGTTAATTATTTCTTTGGATCTTCCATTAGGCCTCTTCGCTATACAGTATGTGGTGTTGGCGGTGCTCTTCTTCTGTTTGGTCTGATTGTGCTGACTCTTATCGAACAAGATGATGCAAGGCACAGCTTTGGGCATTCTGGAGGTAAATGCCTATCTGGTACTGCTATGTGTTTGACAGGGTTTCTGTAGTTTGGAAGCCACAGTATACTTGTTTAAATGTCAAAATAGGTGCATTTTGGTTGTATTTGTTGTATTGAAAGTTTGGTTAATAAATGTCAAGTATTGATCTCATTTTTTTTTCAGGATTTATTTGTCCATTTGTTCCACTCCTTCCAATCATCTGCATTCTCATCAACCTGTACCTGCTTATTAATCTGGGGTAAGTTATAAGTCACCTGCAGTTTATTATTACCATTCAAAAGAATTTTTAATGGAATGTGGTTGCTTCTGTGTTTCAGTGTTGCTACCTGGACACGGGTTTCTATCTGGCTCCTTATTGGAGTGATCATTTATGCAATCTATGGTCGAGCTCACAGCTCGTTGTTAGATGCAGTGTACGTGCCTGCAGCTCATGCTGATGAAATTTATCGCACGTCTGGAGACAGTTTGGCATAGAGATATTAGCTATGCAACTGGTTTCGGTTACCAGTGTCCCTTCTCATGTAATTCTTACAACAGAATCTCTTTGTTGTGTTGTATGATGGCATTCCTCTGAGAGGCCGCCACCCACCATTTCTTTGGCTTCTAGAATGTCCTCCCCTCGCTCGCTTGTTTGTATTCTTATAGTTAGCAGTACTATGGCTGAAATTAGTCTCTCATGTATATTGTATTGTATTAGAGGGGTGACTAAATGTAAAGATATTGTCAATTTAAGAAAAATGTTTTTTTTTTCTTTCTTTCTGATAAAATGTTTCAATTTAGAACATAAAATATCAACAAGTATGTTATGAATTTTACATATTGAATTTACATATTTGGGAAAATGTCAATCAGTATTACATATATCACATAAATGAGTTGATAAACAATATCAGCTTGGGCAGATTATCGAGAGCCAATGTAAAAATTGCTCCAAGTACAAAAATCAAAACAAAGGCTAAAAATATCTTTGCAATGTAAAGAGAACTGATTCTTGGTTTAAGCACTGTCTTCGGGGGATGTAAGCCATCTGAACTCTGCTGAAGCGAAAAATCCAATGACAGTCATTTCAGCTAAGCATATAAACATTCTAATCTCTACTGAATATTTACAGGAGATATAAACAAAAACTTTTTATAGAGGAAATTATGTTTGCTAACAGATGGACCCAACCAGTATCCACAAACCAAAAAGAAAAAGGAAGCAGCCAGCAATGGGCAGGGACACAAATTCAGCATTTTTCAAAGTATAAAAACTTGTCAAGATAAAGTTATCATCTAATAGCTTGTATCATTCTGCTGAACTCCATACAATATCACCCGATTTTCCAGAGCTTAACCAAGCCTTTCAAATGGATTTGACTAAACCCCTTCGCTATCCCTAAAACCAGGGCCATTTGCGATCGAAAGGAGAAAAGGTGGAAGCTTCTGAGATATTCATCCTAATGCGATTTGATTTAGAGACAAGTCATGGTTACTAGCATAATAGTAAACGTCTATAATGAGTTCAAAAGTTACAAGAACTTTAGATTCAAGTATCTAGAATTTTGAAAATGAAACTAGCTACCTGACTTGTGCTAGCTAACCTGTTTGAAAGCAAAATATAAAGCCAGATTCTAATTTTATTCCTAGAGCATCCATATCCTATAATATTTTCTATAGATTCACCAAGTCAAAATCGGTTAATAAAGTTCATGTCATAAATACAGAAACAAAGATTTAATTTTTCTAGTGTTGCAACAACTAATTTGTTTCACTAATAATATATTCGAATATATCATATTGTAACAAGCTCAAACACTAAAAATTCCAAACAGATGATAAAGAAAATCATACCACATTATGGATCTGCATTGGATTCATTCCGACATATTCTGCTTTTCTAACACCTACACCAATAAAAAAAACATATGAACCTCAAAAATTCCTTACAATTTTCTTTCTATTCCAAAATAAAATCAGCAAAAATGAGAAGGAATAAAAGAAAGAAAGAAAGAAAGAAAGGTCACAAAGACAGAAAAATAAATAATGTAAAAAATGGGGTAGTTTGATATTCCGGCAAGAAATTCCAGTCAAATGCACCTGATTTTAAAAAAATTATCAATTGAAACAATTAACTGATAAAAAATAAGTTGACACATAAATAGAAAAACGCACAAATTCATACACTAAAAATTATAATTATCCAAAAAACAATCAAACAAGAAAAAGAAGAAGAAATCGTTTACCACCAAAATCCAACTCAGTAACAGTCTGCAATTTCCAGCCACCGCCATAATCTACAAGAGCCGCATCGGGCCCGAAACTTATGGGTTCCTCTCCATCTTTAACTGCTTCAATAAGAGAAATAAGAGGAGACCCAATTTCTACCTTCCTGTTAATCAAAGACACAGCAAATCCCGACTTGGTACCCGCCGCAAAGCGACTAGTTTTATTCAAGCTTTTACATTTGACCTCCAGAAACTGTTAGATAGATGCATCAAATATTCAATAAGATCATCATACAGGTGATTCACCAATTAATACAGACATATATAAACATATTGGAGAAAGACATGGAGAATACGGGTGGTGGCAGTGGAGAATTGACTGCGGAATCTTCTTTTTCTTCCGCTAATCCCATTCGTGATGAAATTGGAAGTAGAGAGAAGACTTCTTCTGTTCTGATTTCATTGCTTACGGCTTTTATAAATGGGCCGTGAGGTTCTCGAGTTTTGGGTTTCAATATCTAAATATTTAAGAATTAATGGGCTACTGTAATTTTTTCAGATTTTTATAAAAATATTAATGAATCTTTTCATAATTTTGACTCCCACAATATTTAAATCGATTCCATTTATTTAGCAAAAATGAAAAAGGATATGTTTTCTCCCTTGGATTATCGAATGATTGGAAAAAATTAAGCGATTTATTTCATTATTTACATATTTGATGCATTAAGAGTTTATATATATATATATATAGTAAAATACATAAATTTACTAATAAAATTTGTTATTTTAATCCTGTAGCATTTTTAATTTTATAATAGACCTATTGTGGTAGATCTCAATGTACCCTTAAAATTATAAATTTTTAATTTTTAATTTTCATATATAAAATATTAATCTGATTCGTATCTAATTGATTTAATTTTGTTTTGCTGCCTACAATTTACATGAAGTTTCATTGATTAGAAATACGCCTTAACATCATGATTAAGAAGAAAGGTACAACACAAAAAGGGCAGAGATAAGTGTAAATGTACCCATAAGATAATTGCCAAGATCTATGGATTTCAACAATTACATAATTGAGATCTAATTTCAAAACAGAATGAGAAGGTTTACTTCCTAATCTTGCTACAAGATTTCAAAATTTATCGTGTATCCCAATCCTTCAACTTCTTGCTTCCTTTGGGCTTAGCTATTGGTGCATTCATTCCGGCCATTTTTGCGTTGTATTTTGCACGAAGTTGATCATTGTATGTCCAACTGCAAAACAAACAGATGATAAGAGATTGTCCCAAGAATTCAAATATATCGCAAATTTAAGTATCAGGATTTAGTTTCTTCTGTTTTTGATCATGCAAATATCTTCACAAAGATAAATTTTGACACATTGCAAAAGTAGCTTTGCTAGCATACCAAAAGATTTATAAATCATATCCCAATGGCTAGTACCATGACCACCATTGGCACCATGTCCGCAGACTATATTTTTCTCAAATTGAGAAGACAATAATACTTCGCAAAGATGCATTTGGCCAGTCACTAAGAGTTGTATTAGAAATTGTTTCAAAACCATTAATTGCTGTATGCAACCTAAAATATGAAGCTCTTAATGAAAATTCAGTTTCATTCCAATAAAGAATTCCCTGACTCCCAAATTTTCAATACAAACATTAGGGATAATCAAACTTGAGAAAAGTTATCTTTTTGTCTAAATATGCAAACAACTCTAGTTCCTTGAAAAACAGAAAAAGGGTACAAGTTATTCACACTATATCATTCTTCATAGATGATTCAACAACTAGTGCCCTGATTTAAATATTGATTTATGTTAATATTATTATTTTTATATATTAACATTTAACAATACCATTAAACCTCAAGTTAAATGGTTCCCATTCACAAAAATACACAATCACTCCCAATTAGAGAATAGCATCAGGAAAGTGCAAAATACCAAATTCTATTTCTTCCTACATTTACTACCAATGTCAAAAGTGAAAAAAGATCAATACTGGATAGGTCAATGCTATGAGAACAGCAAATTGCAGCAAGTAAAAACAACAGTAACAATCAATAATTAGCAGGGAGAAGCAAACTTACGGAGTGTTCCAATCAGTAGTATCCTCATTGACAAGATGCGTCCATTTTGTTCTTCCACTACGACCAAAGTGTTTGACTTGCATGACCTTAGGTAAGATGGATTTATCCATCTTATCTTCTCCAGTAGGGGCTGAGAAATCGCGCTTGTAAATATCATCTGACCCAGCAGTAGCAGCACGGTCATCAGACTCATTCTGGAAGAAAGCACCCTTGTGGTAGTATTTCTGCATAAACCTCCACTTCTGCTTGGGTGGAGGAGCAGCCTTCGGATTTTTCCTCTCCCACTCCCTCCTCTCCTCTTCTGTCATGTTTCTCACCTTCTCAATTTCTTCCTTCTCCTTTAACATTGCCTCACGTTCCTCTCTATCCCGCTTGATCCTAGCAATCTCCCTCACCTTCCAAGCCTCATACTCCTCTGCCTCATTGACTTCATCATCAGTATCCACATCAGCAATACTTGCCTCCATTTCCAAATTCTTCTGAATAAGTTCATCCTTCTGAATCTCTTCAACCAATATTTGCTTTGTCTCCACCTTTCTCTCCTCCAATTTCCTCTTTGCTTTCTCCTCAAGAGCTTGCTCTTCAGCCTCAAGCCGCTCACGCTCAGCTATGGTTTCTCTCTCAGACTTTGGAACAAATATAGGTTTCACCATGGCCATACCTGTCATCTCTTCATCAGAATCAGTCTCATACTCAGATTCCTCTTCCTCCTCTTCCTCTGGTTCTTCTTCTTCTTCCTCAGCAGGGAGTGCAGCTTCTTCTTGCTCTCTAAGACGTGACTTCTCCTTAATCCTTCTTCTTCTTTCCTCCAAAGCTTCCTCATTCTCTTCCTCCATATCTGCCCATTCTTGTCTCTGAGTTTCCTCTTCTGTTGCAATTATCTCAGCTTGCCGGATACGGCGATGATCAGCTCTCACTTCATCACGATTATCAATCTTGCTCTCAGCCAGACGACGCAATCTAGGATCATCTTTCCTTGCAATATCAGAATCTTCCTTAGTAGGGAAAGCTTTCTCTAGGGCATCAGCCCTAGCCATCTTGATGTCCCCATCTTCATCAGCGTCATCTGCCCATTCAGGAGCTTTTCCAGGCCAATACCTTTTGACTTTTGTTTGCCCAATTTTACCTCTAAGCTTATCCCTGACAGCCAGTGCAATATCACTGACACCTGCTGTGACCGACATGGCTATGTGTAACACAAGCCAACAACACAAATTCCTTATTTAAACTTCAACCCAGTATTGTGTATGCACTCCTGATAAAAAAAAAATCCTTAATATAAATTTGGACAAGATAATATATTTAAAATCTGATATCTCAGGATCAACGGAAATGAACAATCGCCTTCAAACTCAAAAACCAAACAAAATTAAAAAAATTAAAGCTTTAGAAGCAATCTAAAACTCAACAAAATATCGAAGAAAAGACAATACAAATACAAATACAAGTACGCAATAAAAACCCTAAAATAATAAGGAATACATAAGAAACAGTAATTGCTTACAAAACCGAAATCCTAGAACCTAGAAGAATATTGAACTTCTGAGAATAATAAAGTGGAAGTTTGTGATTAGGTTAACGCTGATTCAATTACCAGAATATGATATATATCCTTCGAGAGGCGAGAGCCACAGGCAATCGCAGAACAGCAGAAGCGGACAGCTTTCTAACAAGGAAGAAAGCGAGTCACGTGCAGATCAGGTTCTTAAAACCCGAATGTGTGCAATATTATATACTTTAATTGGATGGGTACGGACTACGGCCCAACTTCGGATCCGGATCCTCTAGGTTCTTAAAACCCGAATGTTTACAATATTATATATTTTGGTTAATCGGATAGGTATAGACAACGCCCGGATATTTGGATCCAGATCCGTTTCTTTGTTATTTTATTTATTTTTTCGGATTGAGATTATTATAAGGATTTTTCCTTCTTTCTTTTTTTTGTCCCTGAATAAATAAATGAATTGAAACTGCCCAGAATTTCAATCTGTTAAAAGAAATCAAGAGGTGGAAAATAAAGTTTATTTGTAAATTTATTTTTCAAAATTTAATTATTTTTACTATTTTTTATTAAAATTTACAATATATCATTAAATAATTTTTAGAAAATCTTAGCACGTTACAGTATAAGAAAACTAAAATAGTAAAAATTACATGATTCATCATAAATATGTGTCTAGTCACAAAAGTTGTATCAATATGGATGAATAATATATTATTGTTAATTATCGTTATTATTTAAATATTACTTAAGTTACTCAATTTTTTTTTTCTAAGTACATAATTTAATCTCTGAATTTTAATAAAAAAATTTATAACATTCTGAATTTTAAACTCGATCTTGTAGTATTTCAACTTCTTTTTTTTTATAATCTCAGATTAGCAATAATGTAATACCCTAAAATTTTTATTTCAAAATAATTCCCATTTAAATTTAATCGTTAAATTATTAGCCAATAATATTACACCACGTAATATTATCGGAACTGAAAACCATTTTGGTTCGCCCTAAAATTAATCGAGTAACCTTTAATTGAATAAAAATCGGACCAACTTTTTTATTGGACCGAATTAATTTAAATTAAATCCGAACCGAATATTTTTGAAATCACTGTGTATCACTATTTTTTTCCTCCGATATGTTACATTAGGGACGGTTTGTTTTTTTTTTTTTTTTTTTTCTCTCCTCTTCTCTTCCCTCTTCCTCTCACTGTCTCCATCTCTCTTTGACTAGCTCTCTCTCCCTGCGCAAAGACCACCAACACCATGTCAGACCGGCCACAGCAGCTCCACCGTTGCAGCACCACCAGCAACGCTGCCTCAGACCCGGCCAGCTCCTCCTCGCGGGGCCACTGCTCCTCCCTTCTCCCTTTGACGCGCGGACCAGCAAACCCAGCTGCACCTCCAGCCACTCCTCTCCTGCCGGCCATCGTCCCAGCACCACAACAAGCTCAGCTTGTTAATTTCGGCCACCCATCTCCTTTCACGCGATCCGATTGTGATTTTGGGACTGTGATAATTGAATTTGGTATTAATTTTACCATTTACAGAATTTATTTGATTAATTAGTTAATATTCAATAATTAATTAGTTAATTAGAGTATTGTGATAATTGATTGATTTTAGGATTTTGAACAATTGTTTGGTTGGAT
>CANUEX010220422.1:0-24682 GCA_948099535.1 Jatropha multifida | reverse complement strand
CTTCGGGCCGCTGAGATCGATAAATGCCGCCGTATGTCCGCTGAAAGTGCGGAATTTATTGCCGAGGCGGACATCCACCGTCGCCCCGTTAATCCGTTCTACCGGCGGACGCGGGTTAATAGCAAGCCGACCGTCATTCAGCCAGGCTTCAATATCGCGGTCACAAAGACGCATGGCGCATTCTCCTTAATAGTGCGACACGCCCCTGAGAAGATCAGGGGCCGGACTTAACACTCAGTGCTATAGCCTAACATGTATTATTCAAAAAACTGGCTGATTTTGGCTTTCAGGATATCGATGGCGATGCGGTTTTTACCGCCGCGCGGCACGATGATGTCGGCGTATTGCTTGGAGGGTTCAATAAATTGCAGGAACATCGGACGCACGGTTTTCTGATATTGCGCCATGACCGAGTCCATTGAACGGCCACGCTCGTTAACGTCGCGCTTGATGCGGCGCATCAGGCAGATATCCAGCGGCGTATCAACAAAAATGGAGAAATTCATCTCATCGCGCAGGCGTGAATCAGTCAGTAACAGGATCCCTTCCAGGATGATCACTTTTTTCGCTTCAATGCGGATAGTTTCTTTGGTGCGAGTATGTTCCACATAGCTGTACACCGGTAACTCAATAGCTTCGCCGCGCTTGAGAGACTGCAAATGCTGGAATAACAGACTATGATCCATTGCACTGGGGTGGTCATAGTTGGTTTTTACACGCTCTTCCATCGATAGATGGCTTTGATCTTTGTAGTAGCTATCTTCTGGAATAACGCCAATGTGTTCATCACCCACCTGCTCGCGCAGTTCACGATACAGCGTGCTGGCGATAAGACTTTTACCTGAAGCAGATGCGCCGGCGATGCCGATGATGACGCACTGATGAGACTGATCAGTCATAAATTTAGCGACCTGATTAACCTGGATGTAAAGGAAGGACGACGCCGAAGCGTCAAACGCGGCAATTATAGGGATTTCACCGTCGTGATACCAGCCGAATCCTTAGCGGAAACAGGGACGGTAAAAAGCCGCTCGCTTTTGCCCGTCTGGCTGACCAGCCATAAATTAAAACGCTCAAAATTAACCCGGCAGATGTGTTTTTATTACTGACTAAGTAATTAATAACATTATGGTGTCAAATTATGAGCGCCCGGCATAGGAATTGTAAATTGTTTGTACTAGCATAATCCAAAATTCAAATTTCACTCTCCGGACGCGGTTCCGGACGTCACAGGGTTGCGGATAAAGCGGTAATGAAGAAACAACACCAGCGCGTTTTGGTTACCACCCCACATCCTGGGTTGCGGCTTGTCAGTTTAGGGCTGCTCTCTTTCATCTTTACGCTCTTCTCGCTGGAGCTTATCCGTTTTGGCACTGTTATCGCACCGCTGTGGTTTCCCACCGCCATCATTATGGTGGGATTTTACCGCCACGCCGGGCGGATGTGGCCGGGCATCGCGCTGGTCTGCGTGCTGGGCAATGTCGCGGCGACAATCATGCTCTTATCGGCCAACGCAGTCGATCTACGCTATACCGCCGTCAATGTTATTGAGGCCGCGATAGGCGCGGTGCTACTGCGCAAACTGTTGCCCTGGTATAACCCGCTGCAAAACCTCGGCGACTGGCTGCGTCTGGCGGTCGGCAGCGCGATTATCCCGCCGCTGGTCGGCGGCGTGCTGGTTTGTTTGCTGGTGCCCGGCGACAATATTCTGCGTACTTTTCTGGTCTGGGTGCTGTCGGAATCCATCGGCGCGCTGGCGTTGGTGCCGCTCGGCCTGCTGTTTAAACCGCATTACCTGCTGCGTCACCGTAGACCTCAGCTGCTGCTGGAAACACTCGTTACGCTCGCTGTCACGCTCGGGCTAAGCTGGCTGGCGCTGCACTACCTGCCGTGGCCGTTTACTGCGGTCATTGTACTGCTGATGTGGAGCGCCGTGCGTCTGCCGCGGGTTGAAGCCTTTCTCGTCTTTCTGATTACCATCATGATGGTCTCGCTGATGATTGCAGATGATCCCTCTCTCATCACCATGCCGAAAAACAACGTGATGATGAACGCACCGTGGCTGCCGTTTCTGATGATCCTGCTGCCGGTGAACGTCATGACGATGGTGATGTACGCCTTTCGCGCCGAGCGCAAACACATCATCGAAAGCGAAGAGCGCTTTCGAAATGCGATGGAGTATTCCGCCATCGGGATGGCGCTGGTGAGCACCGAAGGACAGTGGTTACAGGCCAACAAAGCGTTATGTCAGTTTCTGGGCTACAGCCAGGAGGAGCTGCAGCAGATGACCTTCCAGCAGCTCACCTGCCCGGAAGATTTAAACAGCGATCTGGAACAGCTTGAGCAACTGGTGCGCGGCGACATCTCCACTTACTCCATGGAAAAGCGCTATTACACGCGCAGCGGCGAACTGGTGTGGGCGCTGATGGCAGTTTCCGTTGTGCGCCATACGGATGGCACCCCGCTCTACTTTATCGCCCAGGTCGAAGACATTAACGATCTGAAGCAGACCGAGTGGGTTAACAAACGCCTGATGGAGCGTATCACGCTGGCGAACGAAGCGGGCGGGATTGGCATCTGGGAGTGGGAGCTTGAGCCGGACATTATCAGTTGGGATAAGCGCATGTTCGAGATGTACGAAGTGCCGCCCCACACGAAACCGACATGGCAATTGTGGTACGAGCGCGTGCTGCCGGAAGACAGGCCGGAAACCGAACGCATTATCCGCGACGGGCTGGCGGCGCGCATGGCCTTCAAACTGGAGTTCCGCATTAGCGTCAAAGGCGGTATTCGCCATATTCGCGCGCTGGCAAACCGCGTGCTGAACAAGCATGGCGAAGTCGAACGCCTGCTCGGCGTCAATATGGATATGACGGAAGTTAAGCAGTTGAACGACGCGCTGTTCCAGGAAAAAGAGCGCCTGCACATTACGCTGGATTCCATCGGCGAAGCGGTGCTTTGTACCGATGTGGATATGAACGTCACTTTTATGAATCCGGTGGCGGAAAAAATGAGCGGCTGGGCGCAGGAACAGGCTATCGGCCAGCCGTTGCTGACAGTGCTGCGCATTACGTTTGGTGATAATGGTCCGGTGATGGAAAACATCCACAGTGGTGATATGTCACGTTCGGCCATTGAACAGGATGTGGTACTGCACTGCCGCACCGGCGGCAGCTTCGACATTCACTACAGCGTAACGCCGCTCAGCACGCTGGATGGGCAACATATCGGCTCTGTGCTGGTGATCCAGGACGTAACGGAATCCCGCAAAATGCTGCGGCAACTGAGCTACAGCGCTTCCCACGATGCGCTGACCCATCTGGCGAACCGGGTCAGTTTTGAAAACCATCTCAAACGCCTGCTGCTGACAGTACAGGAATTCCACCAGCGTCATGCGCTGGTGTTTATCGATCTTGACCGCTTTAAAGCCGTCAACGATACAGCCGGGCACGCGGCGGGGGATGCCCTGCTGCGCGAGATCGCGTCGCTGATGCTCAGCATGTTGCGTTCGACCGATATTCTTGCCCGCCTTGGCGGCGATGAATTCGGTTTACTGCTGCCGGACTGTAATGTCGAGAGCGCGCGGTATATTTCCGGGCGTATTGTTGAAGCCATCAATGACTACCACTTTATGTGGGAAGGCCGTTTGCACCGCATCGGCGCCAGCGCCGGAATTTCGCTGATTGATGAAACTAACTATCAGGCTTCAGAAGTGATGTCGCAGGCGGATATCGCCTGTTATGCCTCCAAAAATAATGGGCGCGGGATCGTGACCGTGTACGAACCGCAGCAAGGCCAGATGCAGCATGATCGCAGCATCATGTCGCTGGATGAACAGTGGCATATGATCAAAGACAATCATCTGCTGCTGATTGCCCGCGGCGTAGCGTCGCCGCGCGTACCGGAGGCCTGCAACTTCTGGCTACTCTCCCTGCGCTTGTGGACCAGCGAAGGCGAAGTGATGGAGGAGCACGCTTTCCGTTCCGGCCTTAGCGAACCAGAGCTGATCCGCGCGCTCGACCGCCGCGTATTCCATGAGTTTTTCCGTAACCACGCTACTGCCGTTGCGGGTAAAGGGCTCGGCGTTGCCCTGCCGCTTTCCGTGGCCGGGCTCTCCAGCACAACGCTGGTGAATGAACTGCTCGAACTGCTGGAAAGCGGCCCGCTATCCGCCCGGCTGTTGCATCTGGTGGTACATGCCGATGCGCTGATGCGTGAAGATAACACCCTGCTCGACAATCTGAAGCGGCTGCGCCAGGCGGGTTGCCGCATTATTCTCAGCCGTATCGGGCACGATCTGGATATTTTTAACCGCCTGAGTCCGAATATGGTCGATTACCTGATGCTCGATCCGGAACTGGTTACCAACGTTCACGGTAATCTGATGGACGAGATGATGGTGACCATTATTCAGGGCCACGCCCAGCGTCTGGGCATGAAGAGCATTGCCGGGCCGACCAATCAGCCGCTGATGATGGATACCCTTTCCGGCGTCGGCATCGATATGATTTATGGCGATATTATTTCGCAGGCTCAGCCGCTGGATTTGATGCTGAATACCAGTTATTTCGCTATCAACTGACAAACAGGGTGGCGCCTTATCCGGCCGGAAAATGCATTAAAACCACAAGGCATCACACTTCAGGCTCCCACCCCGCCGTATACCAGATATGCAACAGTGCATAGGAGCGCCACGGCTGCCAGCGTTCGGCATAGCGCCTCGTCTGCGCGGGTGTCATCCCGGCAAAACGCTGCTTGATCAGATAATCGTCGGGTAGAAAAATATCTTTCGCCTGCCAGCCGCGCAGGGCAAAGTAGCTGGCAGTCCAGCGGCCGATACCAGGAAAGGTTTGCAAGGCTTTCACTCCCTGTTCCACATCCACCGGTGCCGTCAGCGGCAGCAAACCGTCGCAGGCCGCCTGTGCCAGATATATCAGCGATTCAGCGCGTTTGCGCGGCATGCCGAGCGTTTGTAAATCCCCGACTTGCGCCGCAGAGAGCTGCTGCGGAGTGGGAAAACAGATAAAACCGCGCTCATCCAGCACATCGCCATAACGCTGCGCAACCTTTGCCGTCAGCTTTGCCGCCATCGCCACGCTGACTAACTGGCCTAAAATCGCCCGCACGCCCTGCTCAAATGGATCAACACATCCCGGCAGGCGCAACCCCGGTCGCGCAGCGCCCAATGTCCCCAGCGCCGCGGTCACCTCCTGCGGATTGCAGTCAAGATCAAACAAGCAGCGAATCCGTTGCAGGCACAGTTCTGCAATCGGCTGCAAACCTTCGCTGAGCGTGACCCTCAATGTCGCGCTCGCCTCATCCGGTTCGGCAATAATCAACCCGCGATGCTCGCCAGCGGCAAAGGAGCGCACATAGCGTGTCGCATCAATCTCTTCAACACCCGCTACGGCGCGATCGCCTAAAAATCCCAACATCCAGGCCCAGTCATAGGGCGGCTGCCAGCGCAGTTCGTACATAGTTGCTCCTCTTTTCTGCTAACAGCATAAACGGCATCGGAATTTTCCGCCTTGCTTTCATATTCCGGTTGTCGCCCGCGCCGCATTCGGCTAAAGTCGCCCCCCTTCTTCACTGGCATGGGGATAAACACGTGTTTGTAGGCTTTGACTACGGGACAGCAAACTGCTCGATTGCAGTAATGCGCGATGGCGCGCCACACCTGCTGACCATGGAAAATAACAGTACGCTGCTGCCATCTATGCTCTGCGCGCCAACGCGCGAAGCCGTCAGCGAATGGCTCTATCGTCACCATCAGGTTCCGGCTACGGGGAGCGAAACCCAGGCGCTACTGCGCCGGGCAGTGAGCTTTAACCGTGAGGAAGATATTGAGGTCAACGCCGCCAGCGTACAATTTGGCCTCGCCTCGCTGCGTCAGTATGTGAGCGATCCGGAAGAGGTTTACTTCGTTAAATCGCCGAAATCCTTCCTCGGCGCCAGCGGCCTGAAACCGCAGCAGATCGCCCTGTTTGAGGATCTGGTCTGCGCCATGATGCTGCACATTCGCCAGCAGGCCGAAACGCAACTGCCGGAAAGCATCAACCAGGCGGTCATTGGCCGACCGATCAACTTCCAGGGGCTCGGCGGCGATGATGCTAACGCCCAGGCACAGGGGATCCTTGAGCGCGCGGCGAAACGCGCCGGTTTCCGTGATGTGGTGTTCCAGTATGAACCGGTAGCAGCAGGGCTCGATTTTGAAGCCACACTAAGCGAAGAGAAACGCGTGCTGGTGGTGGATATTGGCGGCGGAACAACAGACTGCTCCATTCTGCTGATGGGCCCACAGTGGCGCGCCAGACAGGATCGTGCAGCCAGCCTGCTCGGCCACAGCGGTTGCCGCGTTGGCGGTAACGATCTGGATATCGCACTGGCGTTTAAAAGCCTGATGCCTCTGCTTGGTATGGGCGGCCAGACGGAAAAAGGCATCGCCCTGCCAATTCTGCCGTGGTGGAACGCGGTGGCGATCAACGATGTGCCAGCGCAAACCGAATTTTACAGCGCCGCCAATGGCCGTCTGCTCAACGATCTGCTGCGCGACGCCCGCGACGCGGAAAAAGTGGCCCTGCTGCTGAAAGTGTGGCGACAGCGTCTGAGCTACCGGCTGGTGCGCAGCGCCGAAGAGAGCAAAATAGCGCTCTCGGAAGAAGCGCATGTCACCGCGCCGCTGCCGTTTATCAGCGACGATCTTGCCACTGCCATCACCCAGGACGGGCTGGAAGCGGCGCTCAATCAGCCGTTACAGCGCATTATTGAGCAGGTGCAGTTGGCGCTGGAAAACAGCAACGAAACGCCGGAAGTAATCTACCTGACCGGCGGGAGCGCCCGCTCGCCCATCATCAAGAAAGCGCTGGCGGAAACGCTGCCGGGGATTCCGATTGCGGGCGGCGATGATTTTGGCTCTGTCACCGCCGGGCTTGCCCGCTGGGCGCAGGTTCTGTTTCGCTAATATTTTGCCGGATGATCGCCATCCGGCATGATTTTCTTCTCCATATTACCCCTAACGCAAATTTCCATCCCCGCTCGACGTTTCTAAACAGTGTTTCATATTTCCTCCATTTTTCTGCGTTAAGGCCTCACTAAACTAGTATTATTTTGGTCATGGTTTTTTCAGGACGAGATACATATAACGATGAAACGCAGTTTCACTTTTCGCCGCACGCTTGTTGCGGTCGTGGTTATCGCAGCGGCAGGTGCCGCGTGGTACCACTTTAGCCATCAAGAGGCTACTTCTTCTTCCGCCACCGGACACACGCAACGTCAGGCTGGCAGCGGTCGCCACGGCATGCGCGGCGGCGCGTTACCGCCGGTACAGGCTGCCACAGCGACCCGCGAATCCGTTCCACGTTATCTCTCAGGTCTCGGTACGATTACGGCAACCAATACCGTGACCGTTCGCAGCCGCGTTTCCGGCCAACTGATGGCGCTCCACTTCCAGGAAGGGCAACAGGTTAAGGCCGGCGATCTGCTGGCTGAAATCGACCCCAGCGAATTTAAAGTGGCACTGGCGCAGGCACAGGGGCAACTGGCAAAAGATAAAGCCACGCTGGCGAATGCGCGCCGCGATCTGGCCCGCTATCAGCAACTGGCGAAAACCAGTCTCGTCTCCCGTCAGGATCTCGATACCCAGCAGGCGCTGGTAACGGAATCTGAAGGCACCGTCAAAGCCGATGAAGCTTCGGTCGCCAGCGCCCAGTTGCAGCTGGACTGGAGCCGCATCACGGCACCCATCTCCGGGCGCGTTGGCTTAAAGCAGGTGGATATTGGTAACCAAATCAGCAGCAGCGACACCACCGGTATTGTGGTGCTGACGCAAACCCACCCGATTGACCTCGTTTTTACCCTGCCGGAAAGCGAAATCGCCACCGTGGTGCAGGCGCAAAAAGCAGGCCAACCGCTGGTAGTGGAAGCCTGGGATCGCACGAACAAACAGAAACTGAGCAGCGGTTCGCTGCTCAGTCTTGATAACCAGATCGATGCCACCACCGGCACCATCAAACTGAAAGCACGCTTTAATAACCAGGACGACGCGCTGTTCCCCAACCAGTTCGTCAATGCGCGCATGCTGGTCGCCACGCAACAAGATGCCGTTGTGATCCCTGCCGCTGCGCTGCAAATGGGTAATGAAGGCAACTTTGTCTGGGTGGTGAATGAGAATAACCAGGTCAGCAAACATATCGTTACGCCGGGTATTCAGGACAGCCAGAAAGTGGTGATTGCCGCCGGGCTGTCGGCGGGCGATCGCGTAGTGACGGACGGTATCGACCGTCTGACCGAAGGGGCCAAAGTGGAAGTGGTGGATGCGCAAAGCGCCCAGCAGATGCCCACAAAACGTGAGCATCCGGCGAAAGGAGCGCACTCCTGATGCAGTTGCTACCGCCAGGCCGGACGGGAGGTCCTTCCCGTCTGTTTATCTTACGCCCGGTCGCCACCACCTTATTGATGGTGGCGATTCTGCTTGCCGGGGTCATCGGCTACCGTTTTCTTCCCGTCTCTGCGCTGCCGGAAGTGGATTACCCCACCATTCAAGTAGTCACCCTTTACCCCGGAGCCAGCCCGGATGTGGTGACGTCGGCGATAACCGCGCCGCTCGAACGGCAATTTGGCCAGATGTCGGGCTTAAAACAGATGTCGTCGCAAAGCTCCGGCGGCGCATCGGTGGTGACGTTGCAGTTCCAGCTCACGCTGCCGTTGGATGTTGCCGAGCAGGAAGTGCAGGCGGCAATGAACGCGGCCAACAGCTTGCTCCCTTCCGATCTGCCTAACCCGCCGGTTTACAGCAAAGTTAACCCGGCCGATCCGCCGATCATGACGCTGGCAGTCACCTCTTCCGCCATGCCGATGACGCAGGTGGAAGATATGGTCGAAACGCGCGTCGCGCAGAAAATTTCGCAGGTTTCCGGCGTTGGTCTGGTCACGCTTTCCGGCGGCCAGCGCCCGGCAGTGCGCGTCAAACTTAACGCACAGGCCATCGCCGCGCTGGGGTTGACCAGCGAAACCATTCGTACCGCCATCGACAATGCCAACGTTAACTCGGCAAAAGGGAGCCTCGATGGCCCAACGCGCGCCGTCACGCTCTCGGCCAACGATCAGATGCAGTCCGCCGAAGAGTACCGCCAGTTGATTGTCGCTTACCAGAACGGTGCGCCCATTCGCCTGGGCGATGTGGCAACCGTGGAACAGGGCGCAGAAAATAGCTGGCTTGGCGCATGGGCGAATAAGCAACAGGCTATTGTGATGAACGTCCAGCGTCAGCCGGGCGCCAACATTATTGATACCGCCGACAGCATTCGTACTCTGCTGCCGCAGTTAACGGAGAGCCTGCCGAAATCGGTCACGGTGAAAGTGCTCTCCGATCGCACCAACAACATCCGCGCCTCGGTCAGCGACACCCAGTTCGAACTGATGCTGGCTATCGCGCTGGTGGTGATGATTATCTATCTGTTTCTGCGCAATATTCCGGCCACTATCATCCCTGGCGTGGCCGTGCCGCTGTCGCTTATCGGCACCTTTGCGGTGATGGTGTTTCTCGATTTCTCTATCAATAACCTGACGCTGATGGCGCTGACCATCGCCACCGGCTTTGTGGTGGATGACGCGATTGTGGTGATTGAGAACATCTCGCGCTATATCGAAAAAGGGGAAAAACCGCTGGCGGCGGCGCTGAAAGGCGCAGGCGAGATCGGCTTTACCATTATCTCCCTCACCTTCTCGCTGATTGCCGTGCTGATCCCGCTGCTGTTTATGGGCGATATTGTCGGGCGCCTGTTCCGCGAGTTCGCCGTCACGCTGGCGGTGGCCATTCTTATCTCGGCTATCGTTTCACTGACACTGACGCCGATGATGTGCGCGCGCATGCTGAGCGCTGAATCCCTGCGCAAGCAGAACCGTTTTTCCCGCGCCTCGGAGCGTTTTTTTGAGCGCGTGATTGCCGGGTATGGCCACCTGCTGGCGAAAGTGCTCAACCACCCGTGGCTGACGCTCAGCGTGGCGATAGGCACGCTGTTGCTGTCGGTGGCGCTGTGGGTTTTCATCCCGAAAGGCTTCTTCCCGGTACAGGACAACGGCATCATTCAGGGCACGCTCCAGGCGCCGCAGTCGGCGTCGTTTGCCAGCATGGCGCAGCGCCAGCGGCAGGTTGCCGACGTTATCCTGCAGGATCCGGCGGTTGAAAGCCTGACCTCGTTTGTTGGCGTCGATGGTACCAACCCGTCGCTGAACAGCGCGCGTCTGCAAATCAACCTTAAGCCGCTGGATGAGCGCGACGACCGCGTACAGACAGTGATTGCGCGCCTGCAACAGGCGGCGGCAAAAGTGCCCGGCGTGGCGCTCTATCTGCAACCGACGCAGGATCTGACCATCGACACCACGGTCAGCCGCACCCAGTACCAGTTTACCTTGCAGGCAAACTCGCTGGAGGCGCTGAGCACCTGGGTGCCGCAACTGATCGCTAAACTGGAAGCGCTGCCGCAACTTGCTGATGTCAGCAGCGACTGGCAGGACAAAGGGCTGGTGGCCAGGATCAACGTTGACCGCAACACCGCCAGCCGTCTTGGTATCACCATGTCGGATGTTGATAACGCGCTGTATAACGCCTTCGGCCAGCGGCTGATCTCCACCATCTATACCCAGTCAAACCAGTATCGTGTGGTGCTGGAACACGACACCACGCAAACGCCGGGGTTGGCAGCGCTGGAGAATATCCGCCTGGCCAGCAGCGGCGGCGGCGTGGTGCCTTTATCCTCGATTGCCAAAGTGGAACAACGCTTTGCGCCGCTGAGTATTAACCACCTCGATCAATTCCCCTCCACCACCATCTCTTTTAACGTGGCGAGCGGCTATTCACTGGGCGATGCGGTTCAGGCGATCACCGACAGCGAAAAAACCCTCAATTTCCCGACGGATATCCGCACCCAGTTCCAGGGCAGCACGCTGGCGTTCCAGTCTGCACTTGGCAGCACGGTCTGGCTGATCGTCGCAGCAGTGGTGGCAATGTATATCGTGCTCGGCGTGCTATATGAGAGTTTTATTCACCCGGTCACTATTCTCTCGACGTTGCCGACCGCGGGCGTTGGCGCGCTGCTGGCGCTGATGATTTCCGGCAGTGAGCTGGATGTGATTGCCATTATCGGCATCATTCTGCTGATTGGTATCGTCAAGAAAAATGCCATCATGATGATCGACTTCGCTCTCGCCGCCGAACGCGAAGAGGGGATGGCGCCGCGCGACGCGATTTTCCAGGCCTGCCTGCTGCGTTTTCGCCCGATCCTGATGACCACGCTGGCGGCCCTGCTCGGTGCGCTGCCGCTGATGCTCAGCACTGGCGTGGGCGCAGAGCTGCGCCGCCCGCTGGGTATCGGCATGGTGGGAGGCTTGCTGGTCAGCCAGGTGCTGACGCTGTTTACCACACCGGTGATTTATCTGCTGTTCGACCGCCTGTCGCTGGCCGTAAAACAGCGCTTCCCGCGCCGTGAAGAGGAGGCGTAAGTGAAGTTTTTCGCCCTCTTCATTTACCGCCCGGTGGCGACGATTTTGATTTCGCTGGCGATAACGCTGTGCGGCATCCTCGGCTTCCGGCTGTTGCCGGTGGCCCCGCTGCCGCAGGTCGATTTTCCGGTGATCATGGTCAGCGCCTCGCTACCTGGCGCCTCGCCGGAGACGATGGCGTCGTCGGTCGCTACGCCGCTGGAACGCTCGCTGGGGCGGATTGCCGGGGTCAGCGAGATGACCTCCTCCAGCTCGCTGGGCAGTACGCGCATCATTTTAGAGTTTAATTTTGACCGCAATATCAACGGTGCCGCGCGCGATGTGCAGGCGGCGATCAACGCGGCGCAAAGCCTGCTGCCAAGCGGTATGCCGAGTCGTCCGACCTACCGCAAAGCGAACCCGTCGGACGCGCCGATCATGATCCTGACGCTGACCTCGGATACCTATTCGCAGGGCCAGTTATACGATTTTGCCTCGACGCAGCTGGCACAAACCATCTCACAGATCGACGGCGTCGGCGATGTGGATGTCGGCGGAAGTTCGCTGCCCGCGGTGCGCGTCGATCTCAATCCGCAGGCGCTGTTTAATCAGGGCGTGTCACTCGATGCCGTGCGTACCGCCATCAGCAGCGCCAACGTCCGTCGTCCGCAGGGCGCTGTGGATGACGGCGCTCAACGCTGGCAAATACAAACGAATGATGAGCTGAAAACGGCGGCCGAATACCAGCCGTTGATCATTCATTACAACAACGGCGCGGCAGTACGTTTAAGCGATGTCGCCACGGTCAGCGACTCGGTGCAGGATGTGCGCAACGCCGGGATGACCAACGCAAAGCCGGCGATTTTGCTGATGATCCGCAAACTACCGGAAGCCAATATTATTCAGACGGTGGACAGCATCCGCGCCCGCCTGCCGGAATTACAGAAAACCATTCCTGCCGCTATCGATCTGCAAATCGCCCAGGATCGTTCGCCAACCATTCGCGCCTCGCTGGCGGAAGTGGAGCAGACACTGGTGATCTCGGTGGCGCTGGTGATCCTGGTGGTGTTCCTGTTTTTGCGTTCCGGCCGCGCGACGCTTATTCCGGCTATCGCCGTACCGGTTTCGCTGATTGGCACCTTTGCCGCTATGTACCTGTGCGGTTTCAGCCTGAATAACCTGTCGCTGATGGCGCTGACCATCGCCACCGGCTTTGTCGTTGACGATGCCATTGTGGTGCTGGAAAACATCTCCCGCCATCTTGAAGCGGGCGTAAAACCGTTACAGGCGGCATTGCAGGGGACGCGGGAAGTCGGTTTTACCGTGCTGTCGATGAGCCTGTCGCTGGTAGCGGTGTTCCTGCCGCTGCTGCTGATGGCCGGTCTGCCGGGCAGGCTATTGCGCGAGTTTGCCGTCACGTTGTCGGTGGCGATTGGCATCTCGCTGGTCATTTCACTGACGCTGACGCCGATGATGTGCGGCTGGCTGCTGAAGCGCCATAAACCGCGCGAACGCACTCGGGAAAGAGGCGTTGGTCGTCTGCTGATTGCGCTCCAGCAGCAGTACGCCCGTTCGTTGAAATGGGTGCTTAACCACGCCCGGCTGGTGGGTCTGGTGCTACTTGGCACCATCGCATTGAATGTCTGGCTCTATATCTCCATTCCGAAAACCTTCTTCCCGGAGCAGGACACCGGCGTGCTGATGGGCGGCATTCAGGCGGATCAGAGTATCTCCTTCCAGGCGATGCGCGGTAAGTTGCAGGATTTTATGAAAATCATCCGTGACGACCCGGCGGTGGATAATGTCACCGGTTTTACCGGCGGCTCGCGCGTGAACAGCGGCATGATGTTTATCACCCTCAAATCCCGACATATTCGTAATGAAACGGCGCAGCAGGTGATTGACCGGTTACGCATTAAACTGGCGAAAGAGCCTGGTGCAAGCCTGTTTTTGATGGCCGTACAGGATATTCGCGTCGGCGGGCGGCAGGCCAATGCCAGCTACCAGTTCGCCCTGCTGTCGGACGATCTCAGCGCCCTGCGCGAATGGGAGCCGAAGATCCGTAAAGCGCTGGCGGCGCTGCCGCAGCTGGCGGACGTCAACTCAGACCAGCAGGACAACGGCGCGGAGATGAACCTGGTTTACGATCGCGAAACGATGTCGCGGCTGGGCATCAGCGTTGAAGCGGCCAACAGCCTGCTGAATAACGCCTTTGGTCAGCGGCAGATCTCCACTATTTATCAACCGCTTAACCAGTACAAAGTGGTGATGGAAGTTGATCCCCGCTATACCCAGGACGTGAGCGCGCTGGACAAGATGTATGTGATCAACAGCGAAGGCCAGTCGATTCCGCTCTCTTACTTTGCCCACTGGCAACCGGCGAATGCGCCGCTGTCGGTGAACCATCAGGGGCTGTCGGCGGCGTCGACCATCGCCTTTAACCTGCCGACAGGCACGTCGCTGTCGGAAGCCAGCGACGCCATCGATCGTGCGATGACGCAACTTGGCGTCCCTTCGAGCGTGCGCGGCAGCTTCGCCGGTACAGCACAAGTATTCCAGGAGACAATGAATTCACAGGTGATCCTGATCCTGGCAGCGATTGCCACGGTCTATATCGTGCTGGGGATCCTCTACGAGAGCTACGTCCACCCGCTGACCATTCTCTCCACGCTGCCCTCGGCGGGCGTCGGCGCACTGCTGGCGCTGGAACTGTTTGGCGCGCCCTTTAGCCTGATCGCACTGATTGGCATCATGTTGCTGATCGGGATAGTGAAGAAGAATGCCATAATGATGGTCGACTTCGCCCTAGAAGCCCAGCGCAAGGGCAGCCTGAGCGCAGAAGAGGCCATCTTCCAGGCCTGTTTGCTGCGTTTTCGTCCGATCATGATGACCACCCTGGCGGCACTGTTTGGCGCGCTGCCGCTGGTCATTTCCGGCGGCGATGGCTCCGAACTGCGCCAGCCGCTGGGGATCACTATCGTCGGCGGCCTGGTGATGAGCCAGCTTCTTACCCTGTATACAACGCCGGTGGTCTATCTCTTCTTTGACCGCCTGCGTATGCGTTTTAGCCAGAAAGAGAGAGAGCCTGTTAGTGAATGAATGAACTCCCCAAAAACATCCGCTGGCAACTATGGATTGTCGCCTTTGGCTTTTTTATGCAGTCGCTGGATACCACTATTGTGAATACCGCCCTCCCCTCGATGGCGCGAAGCCTGGGGGAGAGCCCGCTGCATATGCACATGGTGGTGGTCTCCTATGTATTGACCGTGGCGGTGATGCTGCCAGCCAGCGGCTGGCTGGCGGATCGGGTCGGCGTGCGCAATATCTTTTTCATCGCCATTGTGCTGTTCACCACCGGTTCGCTATTTTGCGCGCAGGCCTCAACCCTTGACCAACTGGTGATGGCGCGGGTTTTACAGGGTGTCGGCGGGGCAATGATGGTGCCAGTAGGCAGGCTGACGGTGATGAAAATTGTCCCGCGTGACCAATATATGGCGGCGATGACCTTCGTCACTCTGCCGGGGCAAATCGGCCCGCTGCTCGGCCCGGCGCTCGGCGGGGTTCTGGTGGAATATGCGTCGTGGCACTGGATCTTCCTGATTAACCTGCCGGTCGGCATTATCGGCGCGATCGCCACACTGAGCCTGATGCCGAACTATAAACTGCAAACCCGTCGTTTTGACATGGCGGGTTTTGCGTTGCTGGCCTGCGGTATGGCGACGCTGACGCTGGCGCTCGACGGTAGCCGCGGGCTGGGGCTTTCGACCGTCCAGCTTGGCGCGCTGGTGACGGTGGGCGCAGCGGCGACGCTATTTTATCTGCTGCACGCCAGAGGCAACGACAGCGCGTTGTTCAACCTGCGGCTGTTCCGCACGCCTTCGTTTTCATTGGGGCTGGCCGGGAGCTTCGCCGGGCGTATCGGCAGCGGCATGCTGCCGTTTATGACGCCGGTGTTTTTGCAGATTGGCCTTGGCTTTTCACCGTTCCACGCCGGGCTGATGATGATCCCGATGGTGCTGGGCAGTATGGGCATGAAGCGGATTGTCGTGCAGCTGGTTAACCGTTTTGGTTATCGCCGCGCACTGGTCTGTTCCACCCTTGGCCTGGCGCTGGTGAGCCTGCTGTTTATGACCACCGCCCTGCTCGGCTGGTACTATCTGCTGCCGGTGGTGCTGTTCTGTCAGGGAATGATTAACTCGATGCGCTTCTCTTCAATGAACACCCTGACGCTGAAAGATCTGCCCGATGAACTGGCCAGCGGAGGCAACAGCCTGCTGTCGATGATCATGCAGTTGTCGATGAGTATCGGCGTTACCGTCGCCGGTTTGCTGCTTGGCCTGTTCGGCCAGCAACATCTTTCAGCAGATAGCGGCGTGGCGCACCATGTTTTCCTTTACGCTTATCTCAGTATGGCGGTGATTATTTCATTACCGGCGTTGATCTTCGCCCGCGTCCCGCATGACGCCAGCCAGAACGTCGTGATTGCCCGTCGCAACAGGAGAGAATCATGAAATTCTGGCGGCCGGGTATCACGGCCAAACTTTTTCTGGCCATTTTGACTACCTGCATCGTACTGCTGATCATCATGCACTGGGCGGTGCGAATCAGCTTTGAGCGCGGGTTTATCGACTATATTAAGCGCGGCAACGAGCAGCGCCTGCAACTGTTGAGCGACACGCTGGCCGAGCAGTACGCCCAGCACGGCGACTGGCAATTTCTGCGCAATAACGACCGGATGATTTTCCAGATCCTGCGATCTTTCGAACGCGATAACGACCATGAAGATGATCACGCTGGTATGCCGGAACGCGGCATGCAGCAGGATCGCGCAATGAGCAACAATGGTAGCGCAGATCGTGGAATGGCAGCGGACAACCAGGGAGCGGCTCGGGGCATGGGGCCAGAAAATAACGCCGAATCCGATCGCGGGATGGAAAACGATGATCCGCCGCCTGGCCCACCTGGCCCGCCGCCACCGCGCGGCTGGCGCACGGTGTTCTGGGTTGTCGATCAGAACAACAATGTGCTGGTCGGCCCGCGCGGCACGGTGCCGGACGAAGGCAACCGCCGGGCGATTGTAGTGAACCAGAAAACGGTGGGCTGGGTGATTGCCTCCCCGGTTGAACGGTTAACGCGCAATACCGACATCAATTTTGACCGTCAACAGCGCCGTACCAGTTGGTTGATTGTCTGCCTTGCTACGCTGCTGGCGGCGCTGGCCACCTTCCCGCTGGCGCGCGGCCTGCTGGCACCGGTGAAACGGCTGGTCGAGGGGACGCACAAACTGGCCTCCGGGGATTTCTCGACGCGCGTCACGACGGACAGCCAGGATGAACTGGGCAGGCTGGCGCGCGACTTTAACCTGCTGGCCAGTACGCTGGAGAAAAACCAGCAAATGCGTCGCGATTTTATGGCTGATATCTCCCATGAACTACGCACGCCGCTGGCGGTACTGCGCGGCGAGCTGGAGGCGATTCAGGACGGCGTACGCAAATTTACGCCGGAATCGGTACTGTCGTTACAGGCAGAGGTCGGCACGCTCACCAAGCTGGTGAACGATTTACATCAGTTGTCGATGTCCGACGAGGGCGCGCTGGCCTACCAGCGCACACCGGTGGATGTGGTGACGTTGCTGGAGATTGCGGCTGGCGCGTTTCATGAACGTTTTATCAGCCGAAACCTGAACTTGTCGCTGGATTTGCAGTCCACCAGTGGCAGAGTATTTGGCGATCCCGATCGCCTGATGCAGCTGTTTAATAATCTGCTGGAAAACAGCCTGCGCTATACGGATGGCGGCGGACAAACGCAAATTCAGTCCACCACCCGCGACGGCAAACTGATCCTGCGCTTTGCCGACAGCGCGCCGGGCGTTACCGACGAGCAGCTTACGCGCCTGTTTGAGCGTTTCTACCGCACGGAAGGATCGCGCAACCGCGCCAGCGGCGGCTCCGGCCTGGGGCTGGCAATCTGTTTGAATATTGTGGAGGCCCACGGTGGCGCTATCCACGCCGGGCACTCGCCATTTGGCGGGGTTACCATTACAGTTGAATTACCGCTTGAAGGCGAACAATCGAGAGAAGTATGACTGAGCTACCCATTGATGAAAACACGCCGCGTATTCTGATCGTGGAAGATGAGCCGAAGCTGGGACAGTTGCTGATCGATTATCTGCGGGCGGCCAGCTACGCGCCGACGCTGATTAACCACGGCGATCAGGTCCTGGGATATGTCCGCCAGACGCCGCCGGATTTGATCCTGCTCGATCTGATGCTGCCCGGCACCGATGGTCTGACCCTGTGCCGGGAGATCCGTCGCTTCTCCAATGTGCCGGTCATTATGGTGACGGCAAAAATTGAGGAGATCGATCGTCTGCTGGGGCTGGAAATTGGCGCCGACGACTACATCTGCAAACCCTACAGCCCGCGCGAAGTGGTGGCGCGAGTCAAAACCATTCTGCGCCGCTGCAAGCCGCAACGCGAATTGCAGGCGCTGGATGCGGAAAGCCCGCTGATTGTTGATGAAGGGCGTTTCCAGGCAAGCTGGCACAACAAACTGCTGGATCTCACCCCGGCTGAGTTCCGCCTGCTGAAAACCCTCTCCAGCGAGCCGGGTAAGGTCTTCTCCCGCGAACAACTGCTCAACCATCTTTATGATGACTACCGCGTGGTGACCGACCGCACTATCGATAGCCATATCAAAAACCTGCGCCGTAAACTGGAAGCGCTGGATGAGGAACAATCCTTTATCCGCGCAGTTTATGGCGTCGGCTACCGCTGGGAAGCCGACGCCTGCAAACTGGCGTAACGCTGTCGGGCTTCACGCCCGACGGTGTTTTATTTACGCAACAGCCGCTGTAAACGCTGTTTGCGCCAGCGGGCGATCGGCTCAGCGAAGACAAAGAGCCGCAATCCCCGCACCAGCAGCAATCCGCCCCAAATCGCTACCACCCACAGTGACCACAGCGGTTCTGGCGCGGTACTGCGATTAAGGAAATAGAGCAGCGCGCAGACAATGACGGCGGTGATAAGCGATCGCCAGAAGCGGCTTTCGGCATCGAGCTTTTCCCGCGCAGCAGTAATGCGCTGATCCAGCGCCTCTTCCCCCGCTTCCGCCTGCCCGGATAACTCAGTGACACTGACGCCAAACACCGCCGCTAACGCACTCAGCGTCTCCAGCGAAGGTTGATCGCCACTTTCAATTCGCTGCACCGTTCTGACGCTCAACGCGGCCATCTCTGCAAGCTGCTCCTGCGACCAGGCGCGGGCCAGACGGAACGCTTTCACTTTATTGCTCATGATATTTCTCCACAGGAAACCGGCTTGCAGTGTCGCTGAACCACGCGGACAGCAACACGATCGTTACCCGACAGCAACACGACACCGCCCCGACAGCGCCCTGACAAGGCCCAGCGCCGAGTATAAACCGGTCGTGAACAATGCTGTAATCCTCTGTATCATGGCGGGCGGCTTCAGACGTATCAAAACAATAATAAAGGAGAAGGATGGTGAGGAAATATGACTATGGCGTACTAATGCTGCTGTTGGCTGCGTTCAGTTGCCAGGCGGAAATAACCGACGAAGAAATGGCCGCCGACTGCGCGAAGATCCCTGGTTATGCAAAACAGGGCGAGCTGTTTTACAAAGCGAAAAACTATCCCAAAGCCCGGGAAGCGTTCGAACAACAAGTGGCATGGCAGGAGCAGTGCGACGCCAACGTTCAGCAGTTTGATGAAGACAAGCTGGCGACTGCGTATAACAACGTGGCGCTCACCTGGATTCGCGAAGGTGAATATCGTAAAGCGCAGGCCTGGCTGGCTATCTATCCGGACAATAAAAAATCGGCCTATAACCTATCGCTGATTAAGGACAAACTCGACGCGCTGCCAAAACCCACCTCTCCCTCCGGTGAATACTGGCAGTACGCCGGGCGAGGCAACTTTCAAACCTTTATTCTCAAGCCGCGGGGCGGCGATAGCTGGCAGGCGGACTGGGAAGGCGCTTATTTTGGGTTGATGGCGATGTACTCGGGCCCCAATTTAGGCGAGTTCTCAGAAAAAGTAACGCTGAAAGAGGGCAAAGGCGCGGTGGTGATTAAAGATTTTGGCATGCAATGCACTATCTCCCTGGCGCTTTCACCGGATGGTCTGAAGCTCGATGCCCGCACCGACAATGCTGAAAACTGCGGTTTCGGCCATAACGTCAGCGCCGACGGCACTTATCTGCGCGTGAACTAACGCGCAGGTTTACTCCCCTGGCGCGCGGCGCTACAATTCCCGCCCTAAATTTAGGGGAACTCCCCCGCCGCCTCACCTGGTGAGGCGATCTGACCTGTCATCAGAACGAGAAAATCATGTTTAAACCGGAACTCCTGTCCCCGGCGGGAACGCTGAAAAATATGCGTTACGCCTTCGCTTACGGCGCGGACGCCGTTTACGCTGGCCAGCCGCGCTACTCGCTGCGAGTACGCAATAACGAATTCAACCACGAAAACCTGCAAATCGGCATCAATGAAGCCCACGCGCAGGGCAAAAAATTCTACGTAGTGGTGAATATCGCGCCGCATAACGCCAAGCTGAAAACGTTCATCCGCGATCTGAAACCGGTGGTGGAGATGGGGCCGGATGCGCTGATTATGTCCGATCCGGGGCTTATCATGATGGTGCGCGAAAACTTCCCGCAGATGCCGATTCACCTCTCCGTGCAGGCGAACGCGGTCAACTGGGCAACGGTGAAATTCTGGCAGCAGATGGGGCTGACGCGTGTGATCCTCTCCCGCGAGCTGTCGCTGGAAGAGATCGCCGAAATTCGCAGCCAGGTGCCGGAAATGGAGATCGAAATCTTCGTGCACGGCGCACTGTGCATGGCTTATTCCGGCCGTTGCCTGCTTTCAGGCTATATCAACAAGCGCGATCCGAACCAGGGCACCTGCACTAACGCCTGCCGCTGGGAATATAACGTGCAGGAAGGCAAAGAAGACGCTATCGGCAATATCGTACATGTTCACGAACCGATTCCGGTGCAGAACATCGAACCCACGCTGGGCGTCGGCGCGCCGACCGATAAAGTCTTTATGATTGAGGAAGCGCAGCGTCCAGGCGAGTACATGACCGCCTTCGAGGATGAGCACGGCACCTACATCATGAACTCGAAAGATCTGCGCGCAATTGCCCACGTTGAGCGCCTGACGCAGATGGGCGTGCACTCGCTGAAAATTGAAGGCCGTACCAAATCGTTCTACTACTGCGCCCGTACCGCGCAGGTTTACCGCAAAGCGATCGACGATGCCGCCGCGGGTAAACCGTTCGACACTTCGCTGCTGGAAACGCTGGAAGGGCTGGCGCATCGCGGTTACACCGAAGGTTTCCTGCGCCGCCACACGCACGATGATTACCAGAACTATGACTATGGCTACTCGGTTTCCGAGCGCCAGCAGTTTGTCGGCGAATTCACCGGCGAGCGTAAAGGCAATCTGGCAGCCGTCGCGGTGAAAAATAAGTTTTCGGTCGGCGACAGCCTGGAGCTGATGACGCCGCAGGGCAACGTCAACTTTACGCTTGAGCAGATGGAAAACGCCAAAGGCGAAGCGATGCCGGTAGCACCAGGCGATGGTTATACTGTCTGGTTGCCGGTTCCGCAGGATATGGCGCTGGAATATGCGCTTCTGATGCGCAATTTCACCGGACAGTCGACGCGTAATCCTCACGCGAAGTAATTTAGCAGGGTTATTTTTACGGCTGGAAAAATCTTAGAATCGGATCACATACCTCCCCGGTCGTTATGGGTATTATCCATCTCGCTGAAAAACATAACCCATAAATGCTAGCTGTACCAGGAACCACCTCCTTAGCCTGCGTAATCTCCCTTACGCAGGCTGATTTTTTTTAACTCTTTTTTCCGCTTTTTTTACCCCCTCCCCGCTCGTGAGATACACTTTCCTCATTGCATGCAATAAGGACGAGAAATATGGGCAAAATTCCTGGAAGCTTATTGATCCTCAACGGTAAAAGCGCTGGCGACGAAACGCTGCGCACAGCTATCGCGTTGCTGCGTGACGAAGGCATGGATATTCAGGTGCGCGTCACCTGGGAAAAAGGCGATGCCGGGCGCTACGTTAAGGAAGCACAGCAGCTTGGCGTGGATACGGTGATCGCAGGCGGTGGCGATGGCACCATCAACGAAGTGGCAACAGCGCTGGTGAACTGCACGGGTGATAATATTCCGGCGCTCGGTATTTTGCCGCTCGGCACCGCCAATGATTTTGCCACCAGCGCGGGGATCCCCGAGACGCTGGAGAAAGCGTTACAGCTGGCCATCGTGGGTAAAGCGGTGGCTATCGATATCGCCCGCGTCAACGATAAAACCTGTTTTATCAATATGGCAACCGGTGGTTTTGGTACCCGCATCACCACGGAAACGCCGGAAAAACTAAAGGCCGCGCTGGGCGGGGTTTCTTATCTGATCCACGGGCTGCTGCGGCTGGATAAGCTGAAAGCCGACCGCTGCGAAATTCGCGGTGAGGATTTCCAGTGGCAGGGTGATGCGCTGGTGATTGGCATTGGTAACGGCCGCCAGGCGGGCGGCGGACAACAGCTTTGCCCGCAGGCGCTGATTAACGATGGCCTATTGCATCTGCGTATTTTTACCGGCGAAGAGTTGTTACCGGCGCTGTTAACCACCCTGACGCAGCCGGACGATAATCCGCATATTATTGACGGAAAATCGGCGTGGTTTGAGATCAGCGCTCCGCATGAAATTACCTTTAACCTCGACGGTGAACCGCTGAGCGGCGAGCATTTCCGCATTGAAGTGCTGCCCAACGCGTTGCAGTGCCGGTTACCGCCTGATTGCCCGTTATTACGCTGACCCACTTAAAAATGCCTTTCCATGCCCTCGTCAGCGGGAGGGTTTAATCGAAATAATTGACTGATTCATAAGAAAATCTCCTCCCCGAAATGGAGAGGAGATAACGGAAAAGTTATGCGATGGTCACTTTCTGATCAAGATAGACATCCTGCACGGCGTTAATCAGTTTCACGCCGTCAGCCATGGTTTTCTTGAACGCTTTACGGCCAAGGATCAACCCCATGCCACCCGCGCGTTTATTGATAACCGCCGTACGGACAGCATCGGCCAGATCGGTGTCCCCACCAGCAGCGCCACCGGAGTTAATAAGCCCCGCGCGCCCCATGTAGCAGTTCGCCAGTTGGTAACGCACCAGATCGATCGGGTTATCGCTGGTCAGTTTGCTGTAGACGCGTTCATCGGTATAACCGAAGTTAACCGCCTTATAGCCGCCGTTATTTTCCGCCATTTTCTGCTTCACGATGTCCGCGCCGATAGTGGCGGCAATGTGATTCGCCTGGCCGGTCAAATCCGCCGAAACATGGTAATCCACGCCATCTTTCTTGAAAGCAGAGTTGCGCAGGTAGGCCCACAGCACGGTCACCAGCCCCAGCTCATGCGCGCGTTCAAAGGCGGCAGAGATCTCTTCAATCTGGCGGCGGGATTCCAGCGATCCAAAATAGATGGTCGCGCCAACGGCCACTGCGCCCATATTGAATGCCTGCTCAACGCTGGCATACAGCGTCTGGTCATATTCCGTCGGGTAGCTGAGGGTTTCGTTGTGGTTGAGTTTGACGAGGAAGGGAATGCGGTGCGCGTAGCGGCGGGAAACAGAGGCCAGCACACCGTAGGTGGAGGCAACGCAGTTACACCCGGCTTCAATCGCCAGCTCCACGATATTCTTCGGATCAAAATAGAGCGGATTCGCTGCAAAGGATGCGCCCGCCGAGTGCTCAATCCCCTGGTCAACCGGCAGAATGGACAGATACCCGGTTCCCGCCAGCCGCCCGTGGTTATACAGCGTCTGCATGTTACGCAGTACCGCAGGCGGACGGTTGTTATCGACCATCACGCGATCCACATAATCGCCGCCCGGCAAATAGAGTTGGTCAGCGGGGATGGTCATACAGCGGTGTTGCAGAAGGCTGTCGGCGTCTTTGCCGAGTAACTGCACAATATCAGTCATAGCTATGCTCCCGTAAGCTTCGCGCAAAGCGAATTGGATTATCCCGACCTGCCTTACGGCAGGCAGAAATAAGCCTGGTACTCATGGGCGAGATTTTCCACCGCTGCCTTTTTTTTCAGCATTATCTGCTGGCACGTTTCGGATCCTGGTTTACCACCACTGATGGAAATGGTGAACCGGCCCGTTTCCGCTACCGACTTCCAGCGAATCCGCCTGCATCAGCGCGGCCGTCAGCCACTGTTTGGCTTCCGCGACCGTCGACGCCCAGTCGTTGTGGCGCGGGCGCAGCGCAGCCAGCGCGGCGGAGAGCGTGCAGCCTGTGCCGTGGGTATTTTTCGTCGCCACTCGCGGTGCGGTAAAGCGTAGCGCGCCATCACGAGTGAAGAGCCAGTCCGGGCTTTCGGCGTCATCCAGATGACCGCCTTTCATCAGCACCGCCTCGCAGCCGAGTGCCAGCAGCGCTTCTCCCTGCGCATGCATCTCCTGCTCGGTGCGGGCATGTGGCGCGTCAAGCAGCGCCGCGGCCTCAGGCAGATTGGGCGTAATAAGTGAAACCTGCGGCAGTAAATGCTGACGCAGCGCCGACACGGCGGAGGGTGACAGCAGCGGATCGCCGCTCTTGGCGAGCATTACCGTATCCAGCACCACATTGCGCACCTGATAGCGGCGCAGGCGCTCCGCCACCGCTTCGACAATATCGGTTTCCGCCAGCATGCCGATTTTGGTGGTGTCGATACGCACATCGCTGAGTACCGAGTCGAGTTGCGCGGCGACAAAATCCGGTTCGATACGGTACACCGACTGCACGCCGCGCGTGTTTTGCGCCACCAGCGCGGTGATCACCGAGCAGCCGTAAGCGCCAAGCGCCGAGAAGGTTTTTAAATCTGCCTGAATTCCCGCGCCACCGCTGGGATCGGTACCGGCGATGGTCAATGCATTGATTCGCCTCATAACGAACCCTCCCCGCCGAGCGCGTAGAGCGCGTCGAGAAACGCGGGCGTAAAGCTGCCCGGCCCGTTGCTGTTCGCGACCGCCAGGCTACCCGCCAGCCCGAACCAGGCGCAGGCGGCAGCCACATTCACCAGGCGATCGCCTTGCAGCGCACAACTGGCGGCCACCACGGCGGATAACGCGCAACCTGTGCCGACAACCCGCGTCATCAGCACATCGCCCCCGG
>CANUEX010220208.1:0-112349 GCA_948099535.1 Jatropha multifida | reverse complement strand
ATGCCTATATTCAAACTTGGTTTTAAATTATGAAAAGTGTCATTTTATGGTGGAACAAGGTTTGATTCTAGGCCATATTGTGTCTTCAAAGGGTATAGAGGTAGATAAGGCTAAAATTGACGTGATTAAATCTTTGCCTTACCCCGCCAGTGTGCGCGAAGTTCATTCTTTTCTTTCTCATGCAGGATTTTACGGGTGTTTCATCAAGGACTTTTCGAAAATAGCACAACCTATGTGCCAGCTACTTCAAAAGGATGCGTCGTTTGAATTCAATGAGGAATGCACAAAAGCTTTTAACAAGTTGAGAGAGGAGCTAATTTCTACGCCTATTATCCAGCCTCCAAATTGGGACCATCCTTTTAAGATCATGTGTGACACGAGCAACCACGCCGTAGGAGCTACTCTTGGACAGCGAATTGGAGGCTGAATTCGCACGTGATATATTACGCTTCAAGAACACTGGATAATGCACACTGCAACTACTCTACCATGGAGAAAGAGCTTTTGGCAATTATGTTTGCATTGGAGAAGTTTCGATCCTACTTGTTAGGGACTAAGGTTGCTATGTATTCTTACCATGCAGGCCTTAAGTACCTGCTCACCAAGAAAGAATCAAGGCCTTGCTTGATTCGTTGGATACTCCTTCTTCAAGAATTTGATATAGAGATAAAGGACAAGAAGGGTTAAGAAAACTTAGTTGTTGATCATCTCAGCCGGTTAACATTCAACGAAAAGCCATCTCCTTTAAAGGATGACTTTTCGAATGAATATATTTATAGTGTGCATGATAAATTTGTTCCATGGTTTGCTAACATTGTCAATTACCTTGTCACAGGTTCACTTCCAGAAGAATTATCCAGGAATGAGAAGGACAATATTTGCTGGGAGTCCAAGTACTATGTGTGGGATGACCCCTACCTTTAGAAATTTTGCTTTGATCAGGTCATTCAGAGATGCATAGCAGATACGGAGATTCAACATGTACTGTAGTTTTGTCACTCTTATGCTTGTCGTGGGCATTTTGGACCTAGTCGGATTGCTTGCAAAGTGATGGATTATGGCTTGTTTTAGCCTATTGTATTTCGTGACTCATACTTATTTTGCAAGGCCTGTGAACCCTGCCAGTGGACCGGTAATTTGGGCAAGAAAGATCAAATGCCACTCACATCTATCTTGATATGTGAGATTTTTTACGTGTGGGGCATCGATTTCATGGGACCGTTTCTAATATCCTTTGAGAATTCATACATTCTGCTTGCTGTGGATTATGTGTCAAAATGGGTGGAAGCTAAAGCTACAAGGACTAATGATGCCAAAACCATGGTAAGTTTTATTAAAAGTCATATTTTTTGCAAGGACACATTTTTGCAACAAATTCATGGCTAGCCTTCTGAAGAACTATGGAGTTACACATCGAGTTTCCACAGCCTACCATCCTCAGACGAGTGGACAGGCTAAAGCCTCTAACAGGGAGGTGAAGTCCATTTTGGAGAAGACAGTCAACCCCACTAGAAAGGACTGGAGCCTTAAACTAGACGACGCTCTCTGGGCCGATCGAACAGCGTATAAGACTCCCATTGGTATGTCCCCGTACCGTTTGGTCTTTGGTAAGTCGTGTCACTTGCCAATGGAATTGGAACATCATGCTTTTTGGGCTATTAAAAATTGTAACATGCAACTAGAAGCTAGTGAGCAAAGGAGTTGCAGTTACAAGAGTTGGAGGAAATTTGAAATGAAGCTTATGAGAGTGCCAAGCTCTATAAGGACAAGACTAAGACTTTTCATGACCAAATGATTTCCAAGAAAACTTTTAAAGTTGGGCAAAATGTTTTACTTTTTTATTCACAACTAAAATTATTTCCTAGTAAGCTAAAGTCTAGATTGATAAGACGTTTTACGGTTACTAACGTGTTTTCTCATGGTGCAGTGGAAATTTGAAGCTTGGAAACTGATAAAGTTTTCAAAGTTAACGGCCACCGTCTTAATCCATTCTATGAAGGATTCACGGTTCCCGAGTCGGAGGAGATACATTTGGTCAGTCCAAGCTTCGTGGAGTAATGCAGGAACGTCTAGTCTAAGATGTTAAACTAGGGCGCTTGTTGGGAGGCAACCCAATATAAGGCTTGCCCAAGCCTAGTATCTATTCTTAGTTCTATTCTATTTTCAATTATTTTAATTTGGGTCATCTTCTTCCTTTGGTGTCCGATTCACTTTCTAGGTTTGCGTTAGGGAGCTGGACTTACCTTCTATGGTTAAAACAAAAGAGAAATGTTAAAAAAAAGAAAAGAAAAACTTATTTGTTCTTTGTGTTTTGTTTTTACAGTAACTTTATGGTATTTTTTATTTTTATTCTATTATTTTATTTTGTTTGCTTTAATTATCTCTTCTTTCTTATTTTTCTCCTATTTTTTATTACCTTTTACCCTCATTTATTTTTAACTCCTACATTTATTTTAACCTAACTCACTATTCATCTCCCTCTCTCTTGGTATCCCATTGCAGCAACCAAGCGCCAAGTCTTACCACTCCACTTCTCACTAGAGCCCTAGCATGCAGCGAACCAAGAGGCAAGTCGCCCGGCTTCTAGGCAGGACCATCTCCACCCCGCTACCACTCCCTCCTCCTTCACTATCCCCATCACCATTGTGTTTCGGTTCAGACAAGGAGAGCGGGTTGCATTCTCTGTTCCCGACAACACCTGTTACGCCTTCTTCTACTGCTCCTACACCCAGTGCTGCCGTCGATTGACGCCAGTGACAGACTCCAATGGCTGCGACTCAACCCTCGCCTCAATCTCCAACAATCGCAAGCCGTCAGAAACGCTCCCAGATCTAGCACGCTCAACGCATCGCGCCACCAACCACCGCAGCAAGCCACACGACGTCTCGCCACTCTAGTTCCTCCTCCCACGTCCATTTTTCCTAATGCGCTTGCTTCCCCTGCTGCTGAGCTGCCTGTTTCAGTTGACCAGACTGCCACTACTCCACCTTCGTAGCGAAGTCATGCCCGGATGAAGAAAGGTAAGAGTCGGTACTTTCCTAACATTGATGACTTGGATATTGCATTGAATTTTGATTTGGTTGTCCACAAACAGAGGTACGCCTTTGTTCGAACCCTTGAGATAATACCATGTCGATCTATTGATGTACCCTCACTTATTATGCTTTATTTGCATGATGAATTCTGTGCTTTAGTTGATGTTATTGGATAGTGGGAGTTTTTCTTTTGTCAAAGTCCTGTATTTGTCGAACTTTGTCTGGAATTTTATTCGACATTTGAATTTGTCCACTCTTTTGAGTCTTTCAGTCTCAATACACCTGACACCATTCGATTTCGCTTGATGGGTCACATGCTTAGCTTTTTTATTACACCTTTTAATATCGCTTTAGGTGTACTTGATACTGAGTCTGCTGCGAGTGCTGCATATTTGAATGCTTACTGTGATTACCCTGATGTGTTTGATGCCTTAGATGCTTATAGGAAACTCATCGGTCAGCTTGATATTCTCTTTTCTGCTAGTCAATCTAAGGCCAATCTGATTCAGAGTACTACACTGCGCTATAGTCACCATTTCTTGGCATACACATTTTTTGGCCGCACTGAGGACACTACTGCACTCTCAAAACCTAAGTTGTTTTTGTTGTGGTGTATGGTCACTGGGAGGCGTCTGAATCTTGGATTTTGGCTTGTCACCCAATTTGAAAACATCATTTTTACTAAACGAGACATGCTTTTAGGATCTATGATCTCTATGTTAATTGTCAGACAGTGTGTCTTGGATCTTGATGCGCATAATTTGCATATTGCGTGTGCCATGCCTCCATTGGATTTACCTGTTTTAGATTCTATGGGAATATTGTGCTGCGAGGAGAGCGGTTCTTTTGTTTTTGCTCCTGCAAGTCCTATTCTTCCATGCCAACAGCACCTCTTCCGTAAAAGGAAGGACACTACAGTTGCGCCTTCGACATCCGCTCCTCCTGCTGCCCAACGCAAGGTGTCTCCATCTTTGGCATCTCGCATGGAGCGTTTGGAGGGCAAGATTGATTCCCTTACTTCCACGGTCACTAAGGTCCACACAGCACTACATGCCATTGTGCGTCATTTGGGAAAAACTTAGCCCCGTCCTCCACTTAGCTCCGCATCTGCCTCCTCCACAGGGAAGCTTTCTTTCCTTCTTTCTCATTTTTCTCATTCTTTTTGTAAATTAAGCCTCCTCTTGTGTTGTTGATGATTCCACATTGGGGACAATGTGAGGAGTTAGTCTCTAGGGTTCGACCCTTCTCTCTCTATCTACAATTTATTTAGATTAAGAAACTAGGAATTATTTTAGGTGGCTTCAACACCCATCAAATTTTGGCGTCGTTACTGGGGACTAATAGAAAACTGATTTCTTATTTTGATGACCAGATCTGAATAGGCAAATTTAGATTTTTATCCAAAAATTGAGAAGCGAGCTCATGCATGAAGGAAAGCAGCAAGATTGCGAAAGAAACAAGCAGCCACGACATCCACACCTCCTTTAGACAAACCAGCATCTAAATTTTCAACTAAATCCATTGGAGAAGAAGCCGAATCTGAAGGAGAAGACACCATGGCTGAAGAACAGACAGTGAGACAGCTACACGCACCTCGGGTGGAGCAACAGCCCCTTTGCATTACTTATCTAGCTCTAGAAGTGGCGTTTGAGCTGAAATCAGGTCTAATACACCTACTTCCTATCTTTCTAGGGCTGGAGAATAAAGATCCCAATAAATACTTGAAGGAGTTTCATGTAGTGTGCTCAAGCATGAGAGCGTAAGGAGTAACAGAAGAATAGATCAAGTTGAGGGCATTTCCGTTTTCTTTGTAGGATGCTGCTAGGGAGTGGTTGTTTTATTTGCCCTCAGGATCCATCAGATCATGGGAGGACATGGTCTGACTTTTCCTAGAGAAATATTTTCCAACCTCAAGAGCAGCTTTGATTCGAAGGAAAATTAGTGGCATCAAGCAAAAAGATGCAGAAACTCTCCATGACTATTGGGAGAGATTCAAGCAACTTTGTGCAAGTTGCCCACAACATGGAATTAGTGAACAATCTCTGATTCAGTATTTCTATGAAGGAATGTTGGGTTTAGAGAGAAGGATGGTTGATGCAGCAAGTGGAGGGGCTATTGTCAACAAAACTCCTCGACAAGCCTTAGAAATCATATCCACCATGGCTGCCAACACACAACAGTTTGGTATACGTCAAGACGTGCCAAGGAGAGTCAATCAGGTAAGTGATTCTAACATTGAGCAAAAACTTAATGAGCTAACAAGTATGGTTCAAAGTATTGCTATAGGTATGTTTCCTCAAGCTAAAGTATGTGGAATCTATGCTTACCATGGACACAAGACTGACACGTGCCCGACGTTGGAAGAAGGCTATCAAGAATAGGCAAATGTTGTAGGCAAATTTTCTGGCCAACCTCAACAAAAATACGATCCATACTAAAATACGTACAACCCAAGATGGAGGGATCATCCGAACTTCAGCTATGGAGGAAGACCACAGAACACGCCGCAATTCCAGTATGCACCACCGCAGCAGCACCCTCAAGCAAGCTTAAACTCAGGTATGTCTCTTGAAGATATAGTTAAGTCACTTGCTATTAATACTCAATAGTTTCAGCAAGAGACTAGAACCAGCATTCAGAACTTGGCAAAATCAAGTGAGTCAGTTAGCTACCTCTCTAAGCAAACTGGAGTTGCAAGGGAAGCTACCTACTCAGACCATCGTTTATCCTAAGGTAAATGTTAGTGCAATCATATTAAGAAGCGGGAAGGAGCTAGTGAGCCCAGCCCCGAAGGGAAGTAGTGGTCTGAAGAAAGATGCTGACGAAGAGATGGAGATATCATAGACTGAGAATTCAAAATTAAGCTTGCCTAAGTCTCCCCTGTTGGTGACACAACCCCCTTTTCTTGAAAGGTTAGCTAAATCACAGAAGGACAAAGAAGCAAAAGAGATCCTTGAGACTTTTTGCGAAGCAGAGGTAAATATACCATTATTAAATGCAATTCAACAAATTCCTCGTTATGCAAAATTTTTTAAGGAGCTTTGCACTAATAAAAGGAAGCTAGCCGATTATGAAAGGGTAAGTGTGGGAGAGAATGTTTCCGCCATGTTACAGAAAAAATTATCCCCCAAGTGCAAGGATCGAGGTATGTTTGCTATCTCTTGTAAAATTGGCAATATTGGTATTAAAAAAGCTATGTGTGATTTGGGTTCATCCATAAATGTTATGTCATTGTCCATCTATTCTAGTTTGAATGATGGTCCATTGAAAAATACCTCTATTGTGATTCAATTAGCTGATAGGTCTATAGTGTACCCCAAAGGGGTGTTAGAAGATGTTCTAGTGCAAGTCAATGGACTGATATTTTCCACCGATTTTTATGTGTTGGATGTGCAGGATGATAAATCTCCTACTTCTTTTGAACTTTTGCTCGGGAGACCATTTCTTAGCACAGTTAGAGCAAAAATAGATGCTCATGATGGCACACTTACTTTAGAATTTGATGGAAAATTAGTCAAGTTTAATGTGTATGATGATTCATATGATGTGATTAGTGTTTGTAGCATTGATGTAATTAATCCTTTAGCTCCTCAAGTAAAGAAAATTGATTTGGAAGACCCAGAAGGGATTGATTGAAGTCTAAGGAACGTCTGCCCTAAAACGTTAAACTAGAGTGCTTGTTAAGAGGCAACCCAATATAAGACTTGCCTAAGCCTAGCGTCTGTTCTTATTTTTATTTTATTTTTAATTTATTTATTTTATTTTAATTTAAGTCATCTTCTTCCTTCAATGCCTGTTCACTTTTTAAGTTTGTGTTAGAAATTAGTAACCTGAACTTACTTTCCATGGTTAAAACAAAAGAGGGATGTTAAAAAAAAAGAAAAAAAAAAAACTTATTTTTTATCCTATGTTTTGTTTTTTCGGTGACTATGGTATGTTTAGTCCCTTCGATTTTATTACATTAGTTTATGCTATTTATTTACTCTCTTTATTTTTCTCTTCTTCCCTTATTATCCTTATGATTATATTTGACCCTCACTTGCTCCTGAATTTTAACCTAGATCACTATTCATCTCTCCCTCTCTTGGTTCCCCATTGCAGCCACCAAACACCAAGAACGGCCGCTCCACTTCTCACCGGAACCCTAGCATGCCGCACCCCAAGCCTGAACCCTGAACAGCCATACTTACCCAAATCCAGTCAAAACCCGATTTGTACACAATGCCAATCAAATCTATTAAATTATTGAGTGAGCCTTGTCGTATATACATTGGCTGTATGAAGGAGGTTGCCTCTCCTCTGCACAAACACCAACGCTCATCATCGCATCCTCCAATTCACAACGCTCATTTGCTTTTTTTTTTATTATTATTTTGAGTTTTGTTTTATCACATGGTTTGATAATACAACCCCATCAAAATTCAAACAAAAAGAGTAATTCAGTACACGTATTGTTCCACCAATCGACTACAAACTGCACAAAATATTACATAAAACTCGAATGAAAATTTCCCTGTAAATATGGAAACCACCTCCCTCCCCTTTCCCCTCAAAAAATAAAATAAAATAAAAGGAGAATAAATAAATAATAATAATAACATAAAAAAAGATGACCTTACAAAATTGCTTTATCTTCATATTATAGAACTCTCCTAGTAAACAGACTCCCTCCATGCCCATGTGAAATTTGTTGCCACTTGAACGCAACTTATTGTGTCAAGTCATTGGCACAACAATCGATTTACCATGCTATAAAACCTCGGTCACTTCCTCAACCTTCTTAGGCCGGCCACATCGCCTCACATTTTTACTTGATAAAAGCTCCAACGCTTTCTCCAAGGTGATGTCTTCCCGCTTCATATTCTGCAGATAGTGTAAGGTAACACATCAACACGTGTACAGCTGCAGTGCACGTAGTAGTTAAATGGATCGGCAATAGTCGATTAGTTGAAACAAAATTTATTAACAATGAAGAGAAGGTTCGAGTCAAGCCTTCGAGCAACCACTTCAAGTGGTGCACTTCTTGTCAATGCTGTCGAAGAGTAGCAGTCTCTGGACTTCGATCTTCCAGCATCTACTACGCTGGAGCACCTACTAACTTGGTCTTGGGAATACAATGAGGCAAGGGACATTGGGAAGAAAGGGAGCTAAATGGTTAACGTTAAACAAAATATGTACTGCTGATGCTATATGATCCTTCTCAATTTGCCTCGTCTGCATCAATATTTGCAGTACAATTTATTGTGCTAGTCCCTCTAATAGTGTAAATAACAGTTTATTATGAATTACTAACAAAGCACTACAACTCTGATATTATTGATAAAAAGGAATGGAATTGGGTAATTGATCAATTGAACATTTAATCTTCAGAAAGAAAAGAAGTAGAAGAGAAGGAAGCTAAATGTGGCATACCTTGGGAACTGAAGCAATTGTCCGTCGATGCTTAACAGCAAGTCCAGCCTTTGCAAACCTTAGTATCACAGGATACCCATCCTTTGGATGATTACCCTGACAAGAAGTAAAATTGAACTCAATAAAGTGAAAAAATAAAATAAAATAAAATAAAATAAAAGAAGAAAAAAAAAGCATAATCTGTGAAAAGATTGGCAAGCATACCAATGTCACAGGATAACGTAGCAACTCCAAAGCATCTTCCAGTGTAACACCATCCACATCCTTTATCTAATTAAAAGTATAATATCCAATTTTGTTATTATAAGTTCATCCATTCAAATTGAAGGACTAGCAGGAGATTAGCACAAAAAAAGGGTCACAAGATGTCAAGGAAAACATGCCAAAACAATCAATGATTTGACTTGCTTCTGGAAGCAATATAGCAGATGAATCTCAAAATTTTCCATCTATAATAAAGAAAAAACCAAGACTGGATGCAAATGATTGTGTTAGCAGAAACTTTACATACATGAGAAACAGAGGCTCTTTTTGGCGTGTAACCCTTACTGTCTTCACCAAGCTGTACATAGAATCCGTAAGGACCATTCTTCAAGAGAACCTGAAGAGGAAGTTGGTTTCTTCAAAAAATGACACGGTAGTTTCAAACAGCATTGAGATCCATAATTCCATAAACTAGCAAATAAAAGGACTTAGATTCACACAAAACCTTTTCATTAGAAACTGGGTGAACACCAAGCAACTTTGGTTCCTCCACAGCATTGTTTCGAGGAGTTTCTTCTTCTTCTTCTTCATCACCATATATTGTCTTGGCAATATACCTACACATTTATACAAAAAAATACTTGAATGATAACATGATAAACTTTGTCACGTGCAGGAAGATCTATCTTTCAGCCAAAACTTATCTTTAGACACCATTTAGCATTGACATAAGCATAAAAGAAAAATTACATCTTACTTCCATAAGATACAAGCATGTAGATAAATACATCAAGGGAAATAACACAAGTTTAGATTAATATCATGCTGTTCCATACTCACTTGCACTTTGGGTGTTGATCACAACCTATAAAATAGCCTGCACCATACCGACTTACTTTGAAGATCAAAGTGCCTTCCAGACAGCTGAAACAAGTATAAACAGAGATTTGACTTAAATTATTTCTTTTAACAGTATACATAATAGGAAACAGAACTTTAGACTAAAACAGGTAACAGAAAAAAAAAAATCGACATGTGGAACAAAAGGCCAAGGGAAAGCTCCTAAAATAAAGTGCAGATTTCTAGCCTAATATCTATCACTTGGTGCAAGAATTCTAAATTTCAAGACTTAAACTAAATCACTCCTCCAAAAAGGTCCCAATCCTTTTATCCCACATCCTGGGGATGAATATCAGGTAGATCTCCCAATAAAATATAAACCAATTATGGTTCTGGCAAAATGTTAGCTCACGAAAGATTTTTAAGAGGCATCTGAATTGCCAAAAAATTAATTACTGGTGGTTTTAGTGCTAACAATGTTGACAGAGACCAAGAGCTTTCCCTTCATTTCACAAGCCAAGGAATAATAAGTGAGATTATATGATAAATATGGAACATCTGCATGCACAAAATTGTTCCGTTAAATTGCAGATTGTTTGACAAAATTACCATGTGTCTGTTCATTCTTTATACTCCTTCAACTTCAAGGGATATGTTAAGGACATTCAAATGGAAAATATACTGAATCCCTCCTTTTTTTTTTTCTCTGTTTTTGTTTCAATTATGCTTAGAGCATGGGCATTCACCTTCACTAAGTAGTAAGGAATTCAAGCTTTAAAAGATTATTATGAATTATGAACTACATAGGGCCTCAGAAATTAAAATTTCTCCACAATCTAGAGAAGTGTGCAGATTACAACATAATATCTTCATAGTAAATGCACTTTTGTTGTGAGTCATGTGTAAAGGGGCAATGAATACTACCTAGGACATGTCTTTTTGTTATCAGGGACTGAACCAAACAAAAAATCCCCAAATGTCTTCCCGAGCATCTTTTCCACCTGCAAGCAAATTTAAACTAAGAATGATAACTAAAATTCCTCAGTACTACCAGAAAAAAAAAAAGCTTAAAATTTTAAAGGGAAACCATCCTTGAAACCTTCAGCAAACAACTGAACCATACCTGATGGATATGGACACTTTCAGCACGACTGCAATATGAGCTAAATCGTGTCCAGTAATCTCTGAGAAGGCCTTTCCATTCAGTTAGACCAGCAGAGACATTATCAAGCTGCAAATAGATTTAAAAACAAGAAATCAATAGTCATGCATAAAGAAAAAGAAGGGAAGCATAAAAGTTTAGAACACGGTAAAAAATAACAAAAACAAGAATAAATGAAAAATCAGAGGCCTGGAAGATGGTTGGGACAAAGTGTTGAAGCGTTCTCAAGTTCCAAGAAATGCAAAAACTAAGCCTTAATCCCAAAGTAGTCGGGATTGGCTATATAAATCCTTTCTTTCCATATCCACTCTGTTGAATTAAGCAATTAAAGCAAGGTAGAAAATTGAAAAAACTTCTAAATATTTTTGTGCAAAAATTTCTTTATATCATTTGCTATGATAGTAAGGCAACAACAACTAAGCCTTAAACTAGTTAGGGTCCGTTGTATCAATCTTTTGTCTCCATTCTGCTCCATTCTCAACAATGCCCTCCACATCAAGTCCATGAATGTGGGGATTTTACAATTTGGATCAATCTGTCACACTAAACCTAAGAATGTGGGGCAGTTACTGTTAGACAGTTGTAGCTATTAACCTTGTGTAGAGAAAGACAAGCACACAAGCGCACACTCGAGCAGAATAGGCAAATTATTGTTACTGATAAAGGAAGCAAAAACTCTGCTAGGCTATTTCAATTTTCAAACCATGACTAGCCTTATGAACAAGACAAACAAACTATTCAATGTAACTAGAAGAAATCACCTCAGTCTCCATATCAGCAGTAAAGCTGTAGTCTGCAACCTCAGTAAAATGGTGACAGAGAAATGCTGACACCTGATATCAATCAAAACAAATGCTATTAAAAGAGTTTGACCGAATTGTTGACTTGACTCAATATGCAGAATAAATTGACCAGCAATTACACAATCGTAAGCTCAGATCAAATGTCAATGCTAATTTCAGATGGTAAGCTACTTGAAATGACAGTGGATACAAGATAGTTCAGCATGAGAACCTACCATGCGACCACGAAATTCTGGATGCAACACACGGCTTTTTACTGTCACATACTTCCTATCCTGATGCCACAAACAAAAGTATTTCAGTATAGAGCTACATCAAATACAAAAATTTAATAAGACTTTCGATATAATTTCTAGGAGCAGATGCATGCATTGAAAAATTGAAATAGATACACAATGAGCAAAGCCTGACAAGTCATGATTGCTATTTTCTTGCCAACTAAATACAGATTCAAGTCATGGATGATACAACAAAAAACAAGTCATGTTCTACTTCTTTGACACAAATCATCTTAACATAGTTGTTTGGCCTAGAAGAATGTTGCCATCAAGATAGGAACCATCATTCAACTTCATGAAAGTCCCCATTCTGATGTAGAACAAGTAGCAGAAAAACTTATGAAGCATTTACAGCATCAAAAGGCCAAGAAAAAGTCCAAGTACTCTAATGTTTTCTTATTTTGGACAGGATTTCCTTTTCCTACTTAGAGCAGGTTTTGTTTTCCTTTTCATATTCTGCTTAGGATTCTCATTTATTTGTTTAGTATTAGTTGGGGTTTCCTTATTAGTTTAGGATTCTTGTTACTCTAGGATTTAAAGGCTATAAATAGCCATTAGTTTCTATGTTTTTAGACCAGACTTTGTTTATTTTAAGCTTCAATAAAATCAACAATTTGCAGATTTTTCTTAAGTTTCTGCTACTGAAACTTGTTAAAAATTATTGTGGTATAACTCTTGTTTTCCAACGCTCATCTCGCTGCATCATATCCTTTCCCCAATCTGCTACAAGTCCAAAATTCATCTAGTATTTTTTGTTGGAATCCATGGATTTACTTCTCTAGTTTCATAGCTTACTGCACCACTTGATTACCTTGTCAAAAGCCCTGGAAACTATAGTCTGATATATTTCCTAATATGTGGTCCCTCTATCATCAATAAGCCCTCTAATAGAGGATGTCACTGACATTGTGCTCTTTAGAATGCCATGATAGAACTGTTAAATTTGCAAGTTTCTATGCATATAACCAAGAATGAAGGGCTGAAAGGAATAACTAGCACACATCATTACCTGTAAAACTTTCAAAGTGCTCGCATAAGTTGAAGGCCTTCCAATGCCAAGTTCTTCCATCTTCTTAACCTATTACATGTTAAATCACAAAGGTAAGAGGGCAAGGAACAAAAGGGCTTAACCAAGATGTCAGAAGTTGCTGATCTCCTAGGCACATATATAATACATGAAAATGAAAAAAAGGAAAACAGAATTATAACATCGTCTTCAGACAAAAATTTGGAGGACAACAACATTCACATATTGCAATTTACTATAGTCCCAAATATTTTCCCCAACCAAAACGCATGCACATCAAGATAACTCCACTTCACTTTGTTGGGGCACATATATTTCTATAGAGAACAGTACACAACTTTTACACTTAAGTTTTGATATTCATGTATACCTGTACCTAGTTATATATGGATATCTGAAGTGTAAGAGCACAATTTATGTCAGTTCTTCACTCAAGCCACAAATCAGATACAGGTATGACTCTGAATTAAGATAAACTTTTGTCTAAACTTGTTTTAGGAAGACAAATTTTTCTGTAGATGCTTCTGCTATTTAAAGAAGACAATATTATACCAATGATCCTTCAGAGTAGCGTGGAGGAGGCTGGGTAAAGTGCTGCTCAAGTTTTACTTCACCAAGATTCAAAAGTTCCCCTGGCTATAAACATGCAAGTTAGATAAGGCATTCTCTATCACAATCTTTGAGAGATTTCAATATTGAACAACAAAAATCAAGGGGCTGTTTGATAAATTTGAAAACAATAAAAAAATAGGCCTGAAATGTAAATAGTTTGGATGAGTTTTAGAGGATTAATCAAAAGAGTTGGTAGTATAATCTCACTTAATTTGTTAAATTATTTATCGTAACATAAACAATAAATACCACAAGCAAGAATCACCACCTTTAGTGACTTGAGAATTGCAAAGGTTTCTTGACGTTCATACACTTCGCTTTCCTTGTGTCTTAGTGCTCCAGCCTCAATATCCTATAAACAAATATCGTCATGCTAATGTCACATCAAACTAATCTGTTACTAGTGGCATAAAATTCAGCTTACAGAGAAATAGGAAAAAAGAAGCCATTTTGGCAGACTAAGGCATATAAACAACCTTATGATGAAATATTATTATACCTCATAAACTGCCTGATAGCCAAGAAACCCGACTCTTGAGCATGCAGCTCTGAGAGCAATTGACCCATCAGAATTTCTAATGTCAACTTGAATCTGGTTAGATCATAAGAGTGTTATCCAAATTGTAGGTGACAGCAATTCCAGTCTAATACACAGCAAATATAAGAAAATTTAAAGGACAAACAAAATAGTAGACATTTTTGCCTGGCTGCACATATTTTTACCTATAACCCACCCACCCCCCCACCCCAATAAGAAATGTGCTAACTGCACTGCTATTGGACCTAAAGTGAATATTAAGCAATGATTTAATTCATTTAGCATCTATAGACAATACATACCTAAACCATTGCCACTTGTGTAACATTCATTCATTATGCAAACCCTAAATAATCATTCCTCAAAAAAACAAAAACGAAAAAAAAAAAAAGAAAGAAAAAGAAGTACTAAATAACCATTTTGCATGGTTAGAAGCCACCTGTAGTGATAACTGAGGCACTAAACTCACAAGAAGCAGAACTAAGAAAATAACATTGAACAATGCACATGATTCATCTTTTCCTTACAAGTACATCCATATGTATAAATCCTCAACCTGCTATCTATCAAACCATGAATCCTTAATCCCTACAATCATAGACAAAATATAAACTAGTAAAAAGAATATTGTTCCACTTAACCACATAAAATTTCGACATCAAATGAACCACAATGGTTGATTTGAATATGTGTAAAATCCAAGTCTGGAACAAAGCTAATGAACCACTAATATAAAGCTTCAACGTACATAGGAAGTCCAATCAATCCTCAATTAGGAAAACCCCACTATAATCTTAGTCCCACAAGGAATTAATACTGTACCCTATTTCTACCATATAAATTAAGAAAAACTCTACCTAATTCTTACTTCTAGCTACAGTGGAACAATATTAGCTCATCAAAAACAAATCAAGGGATCTTGACATTAAGAAGTAATACAAAGAGACATGCTATGGACTTTTTTTAGTTATTCACAGACTGCAGTTTTCTTCTATGGCCTAAAGCATTAATGTTGCAAGAAAAACATAATTATGTGCATTGACAAAAATGAGACAATAAGAAATTCTTTTTTTCCTAAGAAAGAGATGTCAAGTTCACATAAAGCTGCATTAGTAAGAAGGAAAAAAATAAAGCTTCCCATTCCAAGTAATAACTTAAAGGACTTAACATACCAATGTCCTAAAAAGATTTACATTCTAACCTGCTCGGTGGTACTAGGTTCCATTTGGCACGCCACTGTTCGAGACCAAATGAGAGTGTATAACTTCAAGGAATCTTCATCAAGTACATTCACAAGCATTGCTACAAGGCAATAAGCACCCCTTTTATTTGGTTATGAATGTTGCAATTAAAAATGACAACTTTATTGCAAGTCTATATTAGCAGAATTTGTGATTTACATGGTAACATCTGAATATTGGTGGGTCGAATTGCTTCGTGGGCCTCTTGAGCATTCTTCACCTTTTTAAAATATTTCCGTTGGTTCCCAGATGCAAAATCTTGGCCATACCTGTAAAGAAGTATTTGTTGATTGTCAGCAGCCAGAATGAAAAAATAACATAAAAGTAAAACCCCAAAAAAGATGAACATGGAAACAAAATTAACAAAGAGACAACCCTTTCGTTTTTTCTTCAAAGTAATGAAGCGGAAATGACAATAACAATAATAGAACTCCAAACTAAGCTAATATAGTAATCAATTAGGATCTCCTAAAGCACTTAAAAACAAGTAGTCCAAATTAAGTGAAAATTCCAATAAGATAACAAGGAAAATCAAAACAATATTGAAAATCGGAATAAGAAAGTTGCAGAACCTATGTTTGTTACCTTTCAATCACCAAGGAACGTATTTCCCTAACAGCTTCATCAGAAATCTGAGAAAACCAAGCAAGAGTATTAGAGGAAAAGAAAAATTTAACACTTAATACTAATATTGGAAGAACAAAATACAACACTGAATCTTGATCAAAGCCTGACTCCAACATGGGCAGGCTTCTGATGTCTATTTATTTGAGGTCTGTCAATAATGTAAAAATGTATTTATTATTATTATACATTCAATATGATTATTATCAATTAGTATTCTTATTACTATTTAAAAATGTAAAAACAAGAGTTCATAGCAATACAATATCAACATGTCTGCCCGCCATCAAGGCCTTGTAGACCACAAGAAATCTCACCATGTGAGGCTAAACAGATAATATCCATATAGCCAAAGTGATACTCACATGTAGTCCATCTGTTCTGATGTACGTTATCAGACCTGTTGCCTTCCCATTAGATAACTGAACCCCTTCATAAAGTTTTTGTGCAAGCTGCACGATAAGCGTAAGTGAAATAATCAAGATTGGAAACAAGGAAAGCATTAAAGGTAATGTTTCTTGCTTATGCACAAATTGATTCACAAGTCAAACCAAGACCACCCTATAAATTCAAGCACAATATGTCATTACCCCAATTGCACACACAGACGAATGATATTCTAGATTGTGGACCAAGAGGATTCGCACAAGAAAAAACAATGGCAATGAAGCAGCATTAATGGAGGTAAAGTGCAATTATCATATCTATTAATAGAGTACCGAAAGGATTAGGCTTAATCCTAATAGCAGGTATCCTCTGTTATAAATACTAGCTGATGGAAGAAATTATGCTCTGGGCAGCCAAACAAAAATAAGCGCACCCAATAATACAAAAAATCAGCTAAAAAAAGGTGTGGACATGTAAGAATTTAAAGAAAGTGATGCTAGTACAAATTAAGAAATGAAATGCATAAATGCTCCGAAACCTTCATTGTGTACATTGAAGCGAAATGTAATTTGTTTGCTGCATCCTGCTGAAGTGTTGACGTTATGTAAGGTGTTGGAGGATTTCTTCTCATTTTGCTTTCCTTAGCACCAGCAACTTGAAAACTTGCAAACTTTATCTTCTGCTCAATATCTTTTGCCTCTGTATGAGAACTAATTGAATGTTGGTTCAACTTGTTAGAATCAAAATGCGTGAGGTGAGCATTCACCAAAGAGTTCGTATCTTTTTTGCAAAATTCACCCCCAATACTCCAATACTCTTGTGGCTTAAATTCGTCAATTTCCATTTCCCTGTCACATATAAGAGATAATGCAGCAGATTGAACACGCCCAGCTGATTGGCAACCTGGTAATTTCCTCCATAATAATGGTGAAATATTAAATCCAATTAAATAATCAAGAGCACGCCGTGCAAGGTAAGCATTAACCAAATTCAAATCAATTTCTCTTGGAGCTTGCAGAGCATTTTTAACGGACTTCTCAGTTATTTCATGAAAGACAACTCTTGCCACAGAAATCCCTTGACGTAAAGCATCTTGTTGTTGCAACATCTCAATAATATGCCAAGCAATTGCTTCTCCTTCACGATCAGGATCTGATGCAAGTATGAGATTTTCTGCTCTGATGGGCAATGCAAAACGACAAGAACTAAGAAACGTATAACAAAGAGTAATGCAAGTCACATTGTATTAGCGGCAAAAGGCACATTTCCATAAAGTAATGTAACGGTTTGAAAGACCAGATCTTCCCCTCTTAGTGTAACATAAATAAGCACACAGATTTTTTGACTGCAAATTACACCCTCTTTAACATTGCCAATTAAGAATAACACAAGTAAAAGACCATACCCGGATAGTGCAACCTTGATGCTCTTAAGGTGAGTCCAGGCGGCAGAAGGAACCTCCCATACCATACTAAAGTCATCATCAGGCCGCACAGATCCAGACCTTGCAGCCAAGTCCCTCACATGACCATAGCTAGGCAAAACTTCAAACATGTCGCCAAGGTAACCCTGAATGACCTTTGCCTTTGTAACAGACTCAACCACCAGGACAGATTTTCCAATAGGAGGATAAAATTGCTTTGGCGCCCCTTGTGTCAAAGGATTCAGTTTGTGCACTATTTGAGGCTTTTGTTTCTCTGCTGATTCACTAATTGTTTTCAAAGATTTGCCCTTTCCATTAGGGTTTCTACTTTGCTTGTTGGACTGCTTTTTTGCTGAAGCAGAATCACCAAACAATTGCTTGGACTTCTTCACAGTTGATTTCTTCTTTAAAAAAAAATACATATATATTTGAAGTGTTAGTTAAAGTGTTGAGTCAATAAAGAACTAAATCCCGATTCTTCAACAAATAACTAGCAGCAAACCTCTAATACTTCTGTGGGACTTTTTGCTTCAGAAGATTCTGTATCTGAGGCAATGATGCTAGAAGGTTGCTTCTTTGCAGTTTTGGATCTTATTTCCTTCTTCTTTCTTCCACTCACTTTGGAGTTTGGGTTATTATTGCTCACAGGGGATGTTGAAACGGAGGATCCCAACTTCACATCTCCAACCTTCCCTTCAGTGGATGTCATGGCATTGGCCTCATTCGAGGCTGAAATACCAGAACTAGAAGTAGCTTTCTTATTGACATGAGCATTCAACTTCTTCCGATATTTGTCAAAGCCACCAAAATTTTTGTTCTGTTTCTTTACCCTTGAGACTTGAGAAAAATGACGCTTGGCAAAAGCTAAATAATCATGTGAGCTGCGAACGTTAACCATGTTCAAAGGCCAAGAACTTAAGATATTCAAAGGCCAAGAACTTAAGATATTCAAAGGAGAAGCAGGGCGAATAAAACATCCAGGTGTTAAAGAGGAGTGAACATCTGTAACACTCCTAGGCCCATCAACAAGGCATTGTGGAATCTTTGAACGGTTGCTAGAGATCATGGATGACACCATGGGTTTCTTTAATCGAAGCGGAGAACATTGTCTGTGTAAATGGAAAGAACCAAATTGCGAAGGAGAAGGCAAGTGAAAGGCTGAATAATCCTGAGGTGGCTGGCACTGCAACTGTAAAAACGAAGGCATAAATTTGAAGCAAATAAATGAATACAAGGAAGAAGATAAATTTTGTAACATATTGTTTTTTTGTACACAACAATATCCATTACTAATAAAGTAGATTTTATAAAGAATTTCCAATGGGAGTAATTTAAGACAAACTAAGACAACTACAAAGTGCAATTATCGTGTGTGCGCAAGCTTTAGAGAAAGAAAGAGTAAAGGCACCTTGGCCATGAAGGGTCGAAGATACGCAGCTGAACAAGAAGACGTTTCACGGAATAAGGACGATGGACATGTGGAAACGAATAGAAAGCCCCTTTGCGTTTGATTCATCGCATCTCTTCACTTGTTTCCAATGGAGAGGCTTTGCAGGCGGTGGTAACAGAGGAGCAGCAAGAGGGTTTAGCAGACGAGGTTTCTGAGGTTTTTTATTACTATTTATTATTCCTAGTTGTGTAGAGTGAGGTAAAAGGGGTCGTCGGTTCAGGTGGATAACGGGACCAATAGGCCCAACCAAAACCTAACCCAAGCTCAATAATGGACTGAAATCTAAAATTAAAAAAGAAAAAAAAGGGTAAAATAATACGCACCTGAAACGCCGCCGTTGGAATCTCAAAAAGCCGACGGCGTGCTTTTCCTATTTTCTCCTGTCGTGCGTGTAGGACCGATGGTTATTCTCATTCATCATCTTTCAACAGACACAGCGCTTAATTAAACCCCCAGCCATCTGCTTTACCACTCGGATTAGTTGGCTTTTCAACCGATTGAAGAAGAAGAAGTAGAAGAATCCTTTACCGCCAGCATAGCAAGCTACTCTTCGCTTCTAATTCCATCTGAGGGTAGGACACTTTGTTATTTCTCCTTTTCTGTTAGCACGATGATTTTTTATTTTTTTTAGATTTAAGCAGGAGCTTAAGATTGCATTAATTGTTTCTGTTGATTTCTACTTTTTAAGCTTTATATTCCATTTAAGGTGCATTACAGTGCCTATGGTCCTTCAGAAATTGAGCCAAAATCATAGCTTTATGAATTCTGAATCGTATAATATTTTTGTTTTTTTTAATTATCTGTAAATACTTAGATTAAATATTCTGGGACTTATATAAATCTATCTCAGTACGTGAGCATGCTAATTTGATTTACCAACCGTTTTCTCTTAAGCAATAGCGCAAGGAAACTCTTTCTTTAGCTCCTCTTCTCTGACTCTCTTTCTTTTTGAATTAAGATAGGCAGTGTTCAAATTTCTCTTAGCATTTCAGAAAAAAGATGCCTGCATAATTTAAATTACTTCAAGGACTCTTTCTGTTCATTTTATCCCATTACTGCCGTTGAGGTTTTGCAAATATCAGGAAACAGTCAAATTGAAACCTTCAAATAGTTGGAAAATTGACTGTAATGTGTTTTTTTTCCATTTAACCTGTCTGCTATATTACACACGGGGTTTACCAAAGAGTCAATATGAACTCTGAAACGGACATCGTTTTATCGTAATGATTTTATGATATTCGACAATGTATATTTGTGAAAAAATAACAAGAGTTTGATATCATTTTAGGTTGATGGACCGACAAGGCCATGATTATGCTGCAGCAGCGGCTTCTGCCATGGCATTTGCCCAGCAGCAGCAGCGACAAACTGCCAATATGCCAACACAGCAGCAGCAATTTGGATTTCATCCTCAACATCAACATCAGCAGTTTCTTCCACCTCCATTTATGTCTCCCCATACTTCCATACAACAATTTGCTTACCCTCACCACTTGCAGCAGCAGCAGCAGCAGCAGCCTCAGCTTCATCCTCACCCTCCTCCACATCCTCACCTTCTTCATCAGCAGCATCCTCCCCCTCCTTTCCCACCCCATTTACCTCCTCATCTATATCCTTCTCCTTTCCATGGCCCTTATGACTCAGCTCCACCTCCAGCTCCTCCTCCATCTGATCCTGAGATGCAAAAAGTTATTGACAAACTTGTTGAGTATGCCACCAAAAATGGCCCTGAGTTTGAAGTCATGATCCGTGAAAAGCAAAAGGATAATCCTGCTTACAGTTTCCTCTTTGGGGGTGAGGGCCACAACTACTATCGATACAAGCTATGGTTATCTACACATCCCCCAGGTGGGCCCTTCAACCCTCCTTTTCCACCTTCTTCCATGTCAGTTATGCATCCTTCGCCAAACCCAATGATGAATCCTGCTGTTGGACCCTCGAACTCAATGGTTGGTGCTCCTCCAATGCACCAACCTCCTTTTCCTCCTTTTTATGACCCACAGCAGCAGCAGCATCAGCACTCACAGCCTTTTGGGTCTGTTGGTCGACTAGATTTTGATTCGTCAACCAATTCCTTCAAAGGTCTCTCTGGTCCACTTCCTCCTGACGTTGCGATGGAGCTGAGAAATGTGCTTAACAGTCTTAATGGAACCAAGGAATCTATTAAAGGTGCCAAAATTTGGTTCATGCAGCGGTCCCCATTTGCACCGGCTCTGGCTGAAGCACTAAGGGACAGAGTTTTTGCCCTAGACGATCCTGAGAGGCAACTCCATATTATTTATCTTGCTAATGACATCCTTTTTGACAGGTAAATTTCTAGAACTTTATTAATTGCTCTATTTGTATATGAAAGCCCAATTGCTCCGTAAACTAAATTATGCTTATTGTCAGCTTCAGTGATTTTGAATCATGTTTTTTCCCTTTTCCTTTTCCTTTTCTTGTCTCCTAGAACAGATGCCTTCCTTACAAGGTTTCATCATTCTCATAATAGATTATGCTTGTCATTTTCATTGTTTCCTTGTTGTGCATCAATATATTTTTTTACTGTAGGATTTTTAGGTTATCTTTGTGCAGTACTGTAACCTTTTGTAAGGAACCTCCAATCTATTTTACATCAAGTTATTGAGGAAATTTCCTTGCCAAATATTACCTTGGTTTTTGGTTTCTTCCTCAGAATTCTAATAGTTTTTTGGGGTTCTATCAAGGTTACCCGGCTGGGTTTTTCGAGTAGGAATAAAAGGATAATGTGAGAGTTTCCTCATCATGAAATTTGGTTGGGAGCACATGCACTTATCCTGAATGTAAAACAAAATAGTACATAGGGAAGCACCATAGTAGCATACTAATAATAAAGAAATAAAAATATCCTAAAAAACTTTCAATATCTTTGAGTATAGTTTTCGGTTGATATTTCCAATGGTGTGCTAATTATTTCAATGCTATTAGTAATCCTTAAAGTCCCAAAATTTTGTGGCATAATGTTGTGTTCACGCGCCCAAGATCTCATCACAGGTCTATTAAGAGTGAGATCAGATTCAGGAGCTAAAGCTTTTGTTTTAAATCTGTTCTTTCCTCGACCTATGATTGCTGAAGAGGAAAAAAGAACGAGAGCTCATGGAAGGGAGCTCTAACCTGAGAGTCTAGATCTCAATTAGTTGAAAATAATCTACTTGTTTATTTAATACGTAAAGCTTCCAATTTATAGAGAAATACAAGCTCTAATAAAGTAATTATAGTAGAAGTAAGTTTCCTAAATAGAGTAGGAAACTACTGAAAGACAACTACTCAAAGATATCCTATCGTAATTAAAATAGCTAATTAGGAAGTAATAATAATAATATTTAAATAGAAAATAATAGAACCACTAAACTGAGCTGATGCATCCCATGAAACCTGTGTAGATTTAATTCTGCCAATTAATCTTGTGGCCCACGTCGCTTGTAGGACTTGCCTACAAACACATCCATAACATTACCCCCCCGCCCCCCTTCCAACCTAGAGAAAGAGCTTGTCCTCAAGCATAAAAGCTGGATAAACTGGCGAAATTGATCCATAGGCTCCCAAGTAGCATTAGAATCTGAAATACCAACCCAACTAACCAACAGCTCCCAGTTGCCCCCTGTTTAATTGCGCTTAGAGAACCTTGGCTAGCTTAGGTATAATGTGGCCATCAACAGTAAAAAGTAAAAGAGGCAGATTAGATGGAGGCAACCCCTTATAAGGCTTCAGTAAGGAGGCATGAAAAACATCATAAAGTTTGCTAGAGGAAGGAAGGTCCGGTTGATAAGCCACTTCACCAATCCGACGTAAGACTTTAAAAGGCACATAATAATGAGGAGCAAGCTAATGACCAGGTTGTTTAGTTACGGAGAGGTGACGATAAGGAGACAGGCACACCCACACAAGATCACCCGTAGCAAATATTAATTCACGATGGCCCTTATCATAATAAGTTTTCATGTGAGTCTGAGCTTGTTGCAAACAAAGATAAACGTCAGCCAAAGCAACATCACGTTCATGTAAAGCCTTGTTGATAACCTTGACACGAGAGGAACCAAGAGCATAAGAGAGCATGTGAGGAGGATCTCTTTCGTAAACCACTCGAAATGGAGAAGTTTTGAGAGTAGAATGAAATGAAGTGTCGTAGCAGAATTCAGCCCAAAGTAACCAATCGACCTAGCTCTTTGGCTTATCTCCAACAAAGCAACAAAGATACATTTCAATGGTACGATTCACAACCTCCGTTTGCGCATCAGATTGGGGATTATAAGCGGAAGAAAATGCTAACTTAGTACCACACAAGCAGAACAACTCTTTCCAAAAATGATTAGTAAACACCACATCTCGATCACTCACAATTGATTCCGGTAACCCATGCAAATGATAAATATTGGCAAAAAAATGCATGTTCTATAGAAACTGCAGTATAAGGATGCGAAAGAGGCACAAAATCGGCATATTTCGAAAATCTATCAACTACTACAAACAAAATAGTTTTACCATTAACCTTCGGCAATCTGTCGATGAAGTCCATGGAGACATCCGACCAAATCTGAGTTGGTAAGGATAAAGGTTGAAGCAGACCAGCAGGATGCAGGTGATCTGACTTATGTTGTTGGCATACAGCACATGTTTCGACAAATTCCTAAATGGTTTTTCACATCCCAAGCCAAAAAAACTCACCACGAAGGTCTTCTGAATTCCTTCATGGGTCCCATTGTGAATTGCAGCAATAATTAATGGAACAATAGGAGAACTGGACAGCAAATAGACTTGTCTCCAGAAATAAATAAGGTCATTATGTACTGACCAGTTACCACTCATTTCACCATTCAGAATCTGATCTCGCAACTTGGAAAGAGATGCATCAACTGTGATTTCATCCCATATGTTATCTAATAATGGTATAATCGGCTGTGATATGGCAAACAAGGAATCCAACCTCTTCATCCCTGCAGGAAAGGGCATCCGTAGCATTGTTCAAGTGCCCAGATTTATGTTCTACCCGAAAATCATAACCAAGCAACTTACTAAGTCAATGCTGCTATGGCGAATTACTTAACCACTGTTCCAAGAGGTACTTGAGACTGTAATGATCAGTCCGAATGAGGAAGGCTCTTCCCCCCAAATATGGCCTCCATCAGCTAATTGCAGGACTGGAGCTTGTGCAAGGGCTGTTTTCAAGTTTTGAAAGGCATCCAAGGCTTGCTCAGTTCATTGGAACCCATTTTTCTTTAACATGCTTGTTAACGGTGCTGCAATACGACCATGATCTTTAATGAACTGGCGGTAATAGCCTGCTAGACCGAGGAAGCCTCACAGGGCCGATCTGTTATTGCAGCAATCTGTTAGGACTTGCCTACAAACACATCCATAACACATCACATCTAAAGTTATGGGGGAAAAGATATTTGCTTCTTTTTCCCAAGGCTGTTGACATGCTACTTTCCAAATTGCTAATCATGCATGATCTGTATTATGCAATCCATATCACAAATTGCCATGCACATTGTGGTTTCTGGCTACACTTCCGTCAATTAGATGAAGGTGAGACAACGGCATTGCTCTTCTTGTTTCTGAGTTAGTATCGCTTCTACTTTTACCTTTTGTCTTAATTATATACTCACATATCATCATCCTTTGTTTGTCTGATACAGACAGTCCCTTGCTATGGATCGGGTTACGGGTTGGAAGTTATAATATCAGGATGAGTGAGGGGAGGTTGGAACTTAGAATATCAGGATATGTGTGTTTTCTTTGAGCGACCTATGATTGTAGGTAAATCATATTTGTTAGAGAGAACCTGGATCTCTTGATCTAAAGCACTCCAAAACTTTTGAAATTTTCTGCATACCTTTATTATTGAATTCTCAAGTTTAAATATACTGCTGGAGAAATAACTACCTACTTTAAACAAGGAAACATGGAAGTTCAACTTCCTACAAGGGAACATGGTTAACAAACTGAACCACAACTAAACAATTGAAATGAAACTGAACAAAGCATGAAAACTGTCAGCTGAATATGCCACTATTCTTGGTGGACGTGATCGGTGACTTGGACATGACCTGGTCTTGCTATTCCTGTATTCCCATGTGTGAATCTTTTTTAAACTCGAATGCTGGAATCTGGACTTTCATTAGTTAAAGAGCTAACATTGTTGCAATCTTGAACCTAATTATTAGATTAGCATCAAGATGCAATTAGAGAGATGAAAGGAAGAAGGTAGGTTTTATCTGTTTAGGATGAGTCTAGCAATAATGCTTGCTGTTTAAACACCTCCAGATTTCGTCTTTCTTTTTTTCTTTTTTTTTTCCTTTGTTGCATTTGGCTTCTGGCATTTGATTTGTCAATTTCTGTAACATGCATTGTGTACATTGACAAGCATGTAGTTTCATTATGAGTTTTCCATAACCTAGTTATCTTTGCTATTCATATCCTGCAGTTTGCAGAGGAGGCTTAACCCACATGACCTTGATAATGAGGCCCTTGCATTTAAGCCAATTCTGGGTTCCATGCTTGCAAGGGTGTATCACAACCCTCAAAATAAGGATGACAATCAGCCACGGTTACAGAAGATTCTTCAGTTCTGGGGTACCAAGGAGGTTTATGATCAAGATACTATTTATGCACTTGAAGGCGAGATGCTTGGTGGACCACCTGCAAATTCCTTTTCAGGGCCCCCAAAAGAACTATCCACTGCTTCAATGGATTCCTCTGCTACTGCAGGTAGCTTCTTCCACTGTCCATTTAGATTATTGCTAGCCAATACTTGTTGCATGTACAAATGGCTATGGATTATGTTTTCTTAATAATTTTACTTAATTTTTTTTCCTGCAGGCTTTACACAGCAACCGATAAACCATGTCCCACAATGGCAGCCTGATGGGCAAAGTATACTAGATCAGGAGCATCCTGATAAACAAATGCCACTATCCATGCCACCATCCCTAGGAAACCAGCAATTTATGGCGAATTCAGTTCCTGTGGGTGCATTCCCTGGGTCCATGCCCATAAATTCTTCTGTTCAACCAGCTAATCAACAATCTGCACCAAATTCATTACAAGCACCTCCCGCTATTGTTAGTGAAAAGTTGCCACCATATCCTTTGTTCCCACCTGGCCTTATCCCTGGAATGGTAAAAAAGATGCAGATCGGGAGTGGGGTGCCATACTCTCCTTTGAGTCCTTTGGACATCCCAACAGTTATACCTCCATCCAATGTATCCCCGACTGAAATTCAAGATAGAGTGTCAAAATTCTTTAAAGAGATCGGAGAGGTTAATCCATTTGAGGGATCAATAAAGTCCCATTCAAAAGATGAAGATGATGAGTATGAGAGAGATCCTCCCATTCGTAAAGGAGGAGCTTGCATTCCTCCACCTCCTAACTTACAGGTTGACCCAGAGACTGGGGCTTATGCTGATGGAAGTGTGGAGCGAAAACCAGGATGCACGGGCTCAGGAAGATTGGGGCTTGGGGCCACAGGTGACCCCAATGAGGCAAGTCAATATGATGATGTTTACACATCTTATAGGAAACAGCGAAGTACCACCTACCATTCATCCATGAGTGCAAGAGCGGCTACAAAGTAAAATATCTGATTTCTCACCGAATAGTTGTCAAATGGAAAAATTAGTACCAGAGAAACTGCTTTCCGCCCATTGATTGAACTTTCAGGAATTCTGCAAATTGCAACTTAGATTTGTAGAAGTGGCCATCTTTATATAATTTGTATAATTATATAATGTGATTTACAAGTTTTGATTAGGGTCATATATTTGGAACTTTGGACGCCCAGGGACTGCTATATGCAGTGTCGAAAGCTCAAGGTAATTAGTGTAGAGTTCCTTCTGATCTATCTATTGCCCTGGACCTTTATCATATACTTGATGGCGCAGCAACAGACTTTTATAGTAACTACTACAAATGAAAATTGGATCATTTCATTTGCAAGTGAATTTCTTTCAAGGAAAGACAGTTATAAATAAATTTTGTGTATTACTCTTCAAATCCATTTAGAATATACGGTTTCAAATAGTAAATAGTTAATGCATTAGGGATTGGATGCCACTAGGTAACTCTGTTGCAACTTGCAAGTTAGGCGCTCTTTTACTTGGTAGGTACTAGTCTTTTTTGAACGTGTGGTTGCATATTATTTATACTTGTTCTTCGTACTAATGATTTAATTTTTATACAGTTTTATTTATTTTTACGTATAAAATTTTCATATAGTTGAGTTAAAATATTTGTAATTTTTTGCTTTGATTTGTATTTATTATTTTGTTTTTATAAACCAAACCAACAAACAGTATATTTTTATTGGTAAAGTATCTAGACCTCACTACCAGAAAAACAAAATCAATAATATTAATGACTAATAATATTTTTATTTTTATTATTTTTGTTTTTATTTTTATTTTGTTCCTCCTTACAAGTGCATTTATATTATTAATCAATAAATTAATGACCAATTTATTGATTAGTTTAGCGAATGGGATGCTCCCATGCATCACATATGCATGGTCAATTTGTATACGATAATCAAACCAAACCTAAAGTAGGAATTGCGCAATATTAAGATCAAACCAAACCGTTGAAAGTTTCGATCCAAATCAAAACCTTTACCGCCAATGTTAATAACACGATTGTTAAGCAACTTGTAAATATAGAATTTAAGTTCTTATTTATTTTTACATTTATTATTAAAAAATTATAAAAAATAATTTAAGAATCCATTTTTCTCCCTCACCCCAGCTAATTTATTAACTAAAACACGAAATCTAAGACCACCGCCCCTTAGATGCCATATTCTCCTCTGCCCTAGCTGCAACCAACAGAACACTGCTTCAAAAAAAAAAAAAAATCATTTTCTAAGAAAAAAGGCAAATATCAATCTGTACACACTCTGTTATAGGAAAACAAGAACAATCAACAACAATGAGACAGCAGGTCCCATATATTTAGCTACAGAGATAAGAAAGAAAATTAATGTTTCCACAGCTACTTGGAACTAGAAAATTTGCTTAGACATCGCTACTCCATTACAATTGAGACCCAAAAACCAAAAGCAAGCAGTCTAATGGTTAACTTCAACCTATCTTAAAAAGCAAGGACCAAATAAGAAAAGAAAAGGGAAACTAATACATACTCAAACATATAAGTTCATACTGCGACATTTTACAATTCACTTCTTGTTTGTATCATCTTTACCATATGTTTTTCACTCATGTATTCTGGATCAGTCAACTGTCATGGGTTGGGTCATGCAGCATCTGAAGCGTGCCTTGCGCACAGTAGTCATAATCTCAGTTTCAGCATTCTCAAGCATCCTGACAATCTCAGTGAAAGGAGGACGCACTTCAGGGTTGGTGTCCCAGCAGCGAGTCATGATCTCACTCAGTACAGGGAGACAATCATTTGGGATAACTGGTCTTACACCCTTGTTCACCACAGCAAATGCAGCCTGCACTGCTGTCATGTTCTGGAAGGGAAGCATACCTGTTATAAGCTCCCAAAGCACAATTCCAAAACTATAGACATCCACCTTTTGCGTATAGGGCCGATGCTGAATCATCTCTCTGCGTAAATGGCAAGGTAAACATAAAAGGACAATGGTTACAATACAGTCTACACATGCTAAATGGACCAACCATTAATATCCAAATCAACATGATGCCCAAGCTGCCAATATAATGAGCTACCAACAGCAAATATACAACAAAAGAAAAACTCCAATAAAAAAAAAGGAAAATTATCAAGTGAAAAATAGCAGAGCAGAAAAGGAATGAGCAACCACAGAATAAAAATAACACTTTGCGGATACTGTAGTAATCTCCAAAATAACATCACATCTTTTGATTCCCAAAGCAGATTCTATCCGCACAAAAAGCATATAGATAATATGAAGAACTAGCAATAATTCAGAACACAGAAGGCTGCATGGCTAAAGATTTAGATTGATTGATGGAAGCAAAGCAGCCAAACAATGTAATGTCCACACTAAAACATTTACAAGGCTGAGCATCACACACAAAAACTCTGGATTCTGAGAAACCATGAATACTATTTTCGCTAGTCCGCAAACATGGAAACAACACTCACAAGCAAATTAGTCCTTGCCAGTCCATCAAATCATGGAAGCAATTATTTTCTGGCATCCTACGAAGCTCAAGCAACCAGTATTCTTACTTCCAAAATGATCAATTTCTATTTGGCTGGGACAGTGCACAATGTAAAGAAACTACAACAGCCAGCTGACCATCATCCTTTATGCGAATTCTTCTTCCCAAATTCTATACTCCACACAACAGAATTCATTACGATCACTAAAAAACATGCCACAAAAATAAGAACAATTTGTAACCCATGTTTTATCAGAACCTGATTCATCTAAGGTAGCCTTGCAATCCAAAACTCCTTGTCGCCTATTCTGATGGTAATGGTTGTTTCAATTCCATTTAAAAAGTAAAGCTTAGGGTTTCTTGCAGCAACAATTGAGTCACTCTACAATGGTGGAGTTTGAATTGGAATTCACGGTGAACGTGACGGCTGTAAGTAGAAAATGTTTTTGCGCTTAATGGGATGTTTGGAGACATAGGAAGAAGTAGTTTAATTTCTTGTTCATAATGGATTCAAGATTAAAGGTGCATTCTTCTACCAAGATTTTGAGTTAATTTAGGATTTTAATTTAGTTACTCTTATTTTGCTTTAAAGATTCGAGATTTAGAACTTTTTTATAAGAATTTTCTCATTTAGTTTCAGCTGTGATGTTATTTACATATTTAGTTACTCTTTAATTTCTAGATTTAGTTTCCATTTTTTTTATTTAATTACAACTGTGTTCCTATTGAATTACTCTTTTTCTACTTTAAATATTCAAGATTAGGTCAGCAATGGATCCCAGTTTTGTTTGATTTCCACAATGTTTTAATTTTGATATCCATTGTGTTTTGATATATTGGATTATATTGATCCTATGTGGTTCAAGAATTTAGGGTTCGATTTTTTTTTTCTTGTTATTAGATCTTTGATTGAAAGGTGGCTGCCTTGAAGGAGGTGGAGGTTGGTGGCATAATTAGCAATTGGAATGAGAGGAGGGATGTTAGAAGAGGCACAGAAGGGATTTCTTCATTCACAAGGCATTTATCGGAGTACAAAAAAAAATTAGATGGAAGAACTACTAGTCTATCGGCATCAAACATTAGGAATAAACTAATCAATTATTAAAAGGACAAGGATGAAGAAATTAATTTTGGCAAATACTGAGATAAAATAGTTATTTTCCCTTAGGATCACATTTGTCTGACAATGACAAACAGTCTCCCACAAATAAGTCACACTCAAAAATAAAATCCCTGCATATAGATCTTTCCAAGTGGTGGAAATTAGTGAAACAGGTAGGGAAAAAAATGGGAGGACTGGGAGTAGATAAAAGAAACAAGCAAACAATGTTCGAGTAATGCTGAGGCATTTCATTGTTTTCATTTCATTTTATTAATAACAGGTGAGATAGTCGATGGAAGTCATTCAAAAGGCTTGTAAAATCAATTACACATCTTAATTCCATCAACATGGTGAGTGTAATTGTACAATTGCAATGCTATTTTGAAGTTTGCATCAAAGTGTTTTAATTAGAATATAGTAGTTTTGTCTTTATTTTACCTCGAGTTTGCAATTTTGAAATCCTTGTTACTTCAATGCTTATTTGATAAAATGATGAAATTGAATTTAGATTGAAAGTAAAGATTTATTTACACATCAATTGAATCCTACAGGAATATCTAAACTACATTTTTATGCAAATATTGAAAATTTTCATTAATGTAATAGCCCAATAACTTAAATTTGTAAACGAAAAGTTGCAAAATTGAAATTAAAAAAAAAAAAAGCAATGAAATGTAGTATCAGCATGGTAAATTCATAAGTGGTCTCTATTACAGAATTCTGCTCCTATTAAAAAAATTGTTGAAATTAAAATTTCTTTTTTTTTTCATTAAAAAAAAAGGTAAAATGGCAATAATAACAATTCCAAGCCTGTCAATTTAGATAAATAAATAAAGTTGCTGGGATAGGATTATCTAAGTTTGCCTTTTTGGTTCTGGGCTTTTGGCCATCACAAACCCAAAAGAAAAGTGTAGTAGATAGTGCCACACCATTCAGTTTTGGAAAAATAATAATACTAACGGAAAAGTAACAAGATAGTGTCCTTTAAGGAAAACAAACAATAATAAAAAGAAACAAAAGGTAACAAGATGAACTTTCCAAGAACCTTTCGCGTGAATTTTCCATATTTGCACGACAAGTACAAAAAATGATGTTAGAGGTGGAAAGACAAATTTCCTTGTAAATCTGTAACTGTTGATAAGCAGTAAAAAGAAAAAACAGAATATGGCAATGTGCATACATCAAAATGACGAATTAGACGGGCAAAGCAAATAAAAACATTGCATTAGAAGTATAAATGGCAGCCAAAGATTAACGCAAAAAAGAAACCAAAATTTACCGAAAGCATTTAGAGACTTACGGAGCCATCCATCGGTATGTTCCCGTTTCTGGTGTCATTCCCTCAGTCTGCACCTCAATCCGTGCCACACCGAAATCTGCAATTTTTATGGACTTATCAGCTGAAATCAGAAGGTTATCAGACTTCAAATCCCGGTGTATAAACCCAAGACCATGGACATATGCCATTCCCCTTGCAACATCCAGTGCCTGCTTAACTGCCAATTTCAGTGGCACTGCCCGATTCTGCCGCCTAGTCAGAAATTGCCGAGCTGACCCTCCCTTTGCATACTCAGTCACAATACACCAAACCATGGGCTTACGGCACGCACCAATAAATCGCACTATGTTGGGATGCTTTAGTGTTGCAAGCATCATGACTTCCTGCTGAAACTGCTGCTCCATCACTTGGGCTTTCTCCGGGCTATTCTCTGGTCTCTCCAGTATCTTTATTGCAACATCCTCTCCATTATATGTTCCTCTATATAACTTCCCAAAAGCCCCTTGGGCAAAAGCTGTCCCCATAACAAGTTTTCTCAAATCAATAGTCCATTCATCATAATTCTCCAATCCCTCGGTTGGGTACCTATTATCCATCAATGCTTGAGCTAGTGCATCATCGTTTAGTGCATGGGTGACCTTCCCTGGGCGAAACACACTCTGGCCCACAGAGACACTATAATTATGGCGGACAGGTTTTAAACCTGGGTGGCTTAAAATGTGGGTAAGAGAATCATTGGACCCGACACTACTGTTGTCCACTGACATTGAGACAGACCCACCAGCATTGCTTGTTTGTAAACTGTCAATGGACATGTTTGTACCCTCGCCAAGTTTTTGGTAAAAGCCTTGGGTGAAATCATAATAGTTGTTATCATTGTCGTTATTTCCTCCTATAAGTCCAGTAAAATTTGGCCCTTCCACCATTTTCCCAATCATGAAAGAAGCTCCTCAAATAAAACGACAGATACACAGTCACTCTAATCTGAAACTGCTCAAGCACATTTGATGATGTCAAATTTGTAGTGAAATGTGCCCTACACCAACATATATGAACAATTCTTAAATCAAATTAACACGAAATTACAATGAACAATCATTAAGGTCCCCTAGGCTGCTTTTAGATATTTTATTGGCACAAGATCCCCTTGATCCTCTACTTGAATATTCAAATGATGGGATGTCAGAGAATGAAACAAAGTTACTAAACTACTTACAGCAATTAAGCCTATGATGATTACTGAGACTAGCAAATTTTAGACACACAATGGCACAAACACGCACTAATGATTAAAATGAAGAGAATATCAACATGGAATTTAAATATACTCTGCTCAATGCATTGTTGAGAATCATAGAACTAGAAGATGAAGAAAATTCCACTGAATGCATTATTGGAACAGTTCACATCATCTTTGAAGTTTATAAGTATCCAAGGGAAGAGGCATCATAAGTACATCGAAATGCTCATATAAGGCACTCAATAAAACAAGTAGCCAAACAAAAAAAATAGAGTAAATTGGAATCCGGATGCAATACAGGATCAAACTATAATAGACAACAGAGATGCAATTATCTAGATTGCACAAGCTTTGTGCGCGTTTGAAGTGCGTCGTCATCTATGGACTGTAATCAAACACATTCAACAAAACACTTTCAAAAATATCCAAAATTTTACAAAACCCTCGAAATTAAAGCCACACTGTCAACTCCTTGAACTAAAGCTCTTTGATAACATTAAAAAAAAATTAAAATTTTATACAGTTGAACCCCTTTGATTTTCTCAACAAGAATCTAATAATAAAAGTATAAAAATTAAAATTCTCTACCACGAAAGGGAGGGCAAACCAAAAATAGCTTTACAGCTACACATTAGTATAAAAAAAATTAAAAATCGAGATAAGGAAAAAAATATAATAGGTAAATAAAACGAGTTCATACATACAGATCAGATAATTAGAACAACGGTAAAGACTTTATCAGTACTAATAAATGAATCAAATGCAGACCTTCACCGACTGGCAGAATAACGAAAATATCAAAAAGAAAGAGAAATTAGGAGAATTGCTGACCGGAGAAACACGATTCGAAGATAAAATCAAATGGAAAGGTTACCTGATCAGTGATTGCAAGTACAATCGATCACAAAATTGTTTGAAATTGCAGACAAATATGGTCCGCGAGGAACAAACAATCCAGTGAAGACGAAAATGAGAGCAGTCTTCGTTTCTCAATTACTTCCCCCAAGCCTCGTTTTAATTGTGACCGTTGCCAGCGTTACTCGCGACTATGCATTCCTCTAAGTACTCGCTACCTTGGTTCTACACGTGTTGACCGTGCTCTTTTCAATTTTCCCTTTTTTTTTTTTAACTTTCTTTATTGCCTGTCCTGCAGAACAATGTGTGAGCATGGGCTTCCCTCTGCTCATCTTATTTTACCCATTAGATTACACTTTTACTTTAGTCTTGATCTAACGCAATTTCATAAAAAAGAGTGACAACAATCCAACCTTCAACTAGATCCAATTAAAGTTAATGGAATTTATTTTTAAATTTAAATAGTGTTTAAACGATGCCTTACTAGAATAAGGGATCAAGTTATCAAAAATCGGACAACTCTGAATGAATTTCAGTTATCTCAAAAGGAAGATATAAAAATCATTCATTTCTATACACATCAATATAAATAGAAGAAATAATAAAATAAGAATGAATTGTCATATTTTCTCCATCTACAAATATAATTTCAAAATAACCAAAGAAATAATTAATTCTCTAAATTAAAATAAAATATTTCTTAATTTGATTAAATTATTTTTAAAAATTATAAACATAATCATTACATTAAAAAAATATATTCTCCATATGATTTATATTTATAAAAAAATTAAACTTTTGTGAATAAAAAGAGAGAAATAATATTATCCTTTTTACCTTAAGCGGAGCAGTTAAGAACTTAAGATGCCACAGCCCAGCTAAAAGTGCAACATGGCACTTGTTGAGGTATTGGGGTTTTAGTTAACATCGAGGGGCATTGTTAAAGCGGAACCAATTTGAAGTCATCGGCCCAAATCAAATAAATGTTGATTTGGTACTTAAATTTATTTAGGAAAATATATATATATATATACTAAATTTGACATTTTAAATTAATTTAATTATTGAATTTATTTTTATTTTTACTAATGAATCGATTCAATTTAACTGAATTGACTTTATATTTTTTATTCTATATTAAAACACTTAAGATTAATTTTTTTAAATCTTTAAATAGAAGATACGGAATAACAAAATAAATATACAAACATTTGGTATCATTTATACAAATTCTCCTTAAAAAAAACTTTAATAAATTTACAAAATTTGTAACATAATAATCTATTCAACATGCTAAACAGATTAACTTAATTGATCTTTTTATCTATGTAAAGAGCAAGAGGTCTCGAATTTGAGTCATTTCACAATAAATGTTTTCACTAATTTTATGAACCCTTATTGCACAGCAGCAATATCATTTCGGCCAATCAAAAAGGGCCTGCATTGAAGATAGAGCATACTTCTTGCCCATGATAGATAGGGCTATCTAGTAGGATCCGGAGTTCATTTAGCATCTCCTTTTGGAATAAATGAATTCCATGAAATTTTGTGGAATTTATTTAAAAATTCATGTTTTCACGTTTGGAATGAAAAAAAATTTACATTTCAATTCTAAGAATTCAATTATATAGAATTAAATATAACTATACCAAATTCCATAAAAATTGGTGGAATTTCAAAATCAATTTCACAAAACTAAACACTCCATTTTTTTTTATAAAACTACCCTCTTCTTCTATAAATTTAATTTTTTAATTTTTTTACTTAATTATTTTATTAAACTTGATCATAATAATAAATTATAAAATTTTATTTGACGAAACTACTTTTCTATGGACAGAAGTATTTACTTTCTTTCACGTTGTTTTGTTTTTTTTTTTCTTTTTGGACTTCATAATTATTGGTGTGAAACTACAGTTTTTGTTGAACGGAGATATTTTATATAAATTAAAGATAACTATTATGATGAATGTTATAATTATTTTATATATTATATTTATATAATTAATTAATATATAAAATTTATTATTTGTTTCTTAGTAAAAAAATAACAAATTATGATATTGTATATAATAAATATTAAATTGATGGTTATATTATTGTTATTAGATTATTATATCAAGGGTATTTTAAAAATTAAAGACAAATGAATTTCCTTTTAACAATTTATTTTAAACATAATTTTGTAAAATTCAATTGAATTCCTTATCGTAAATTATAGCATATCAAACAACACAAATTTAATTGTAAATGAATTATACGACCAAGAACAAATGAACCGTAAAGGTTTATTTTTAAAATGTTTAAAGCAAAAACCATCGGTCAATCCAGTAATCAACATTATTTTTAAAATATTGAAACTAAAATTTATTAATAAAATATAAAATCAAAATTATTAATCAAGATTATTTTCCTTTATTTGATATTTGAAAAATATCTATACAAGAAATCAAAAACTGTCCAATCCAAACCATGTTGAAATATTATTGACCTAAATGTTAGGTATGATATTTTTAATCACTTTAAACAAACTCAAGAGTTAAATTAATTGAAAATATTAAATTTTATCTTTTCAATTATTTTAAATGAATTTAGAAATTAAATAGGCTAAAAAAATGAAATAACGATCATCACATCTTTTTCACTTTAAGACATTTGCTAAATGATTAACAAAATAGAAACCAGCTCAAAAAGTTTTTAACTTCCAAGTTACATGGAGCTCTCACCATTCCAAAACCCAAAAAGGCTTTAAATAGCTGCCCTGGTGAAAAAGCTAAAATAATTACATCACCAGAACTCGTACTAGTAACAATATATGGAGATTTAGAAAATGAATATTTAAAAGTTATAACCATTACCGACAAAATCATCCACCTCATCACTGCTGTAAGATTCAACCACCTGACTGTCATCATCCTCCTCATCACCCTCAGTAACAATCTCCAGCAACCCAGCTCCTCCATCAAAGTCTACATCATCCATAATGAAGTCCCCATCCTCCTCTTCATCATCAAGCTCACTCACACTATCATCATCATCATCATCATCATTGCTCATATCATCAGCATCACTCTCACCGTCCCCATCTAGGTCTGGACCAAGCATAGGATCCATGTCGCCATCATCTTCATCTTCATCATCATCATCTTCTTCACTTTCTGCATCATCAGGATCAGAGTCATCATCAGTTGGCCTCCGTCGACCAATCTCATAAATCCTAGCAGATGAATACATCTCTTCTTGGTCATCCATCGTAACCAACCCAACAAAAGAATCAGTTGCCTCTGTAGCAAAATCAAGGACACAACGATCTACTGGTATAGTTGCAACTTCTGAGTAATTGATGGCATCTACAGTGCGGAAAGCAGAAAATAAGGGGTGCTTTGCACGTCGGGTGTGGACAGCTGACATTACGTCGTCAAGATTTCTCCTCAAGATTGCGTAAATGACATCACCACGTCCATTAAATGTTATTGCTGTCTGGTCCAAGGAAGGTACACTCCGAAGGAGCCTAAATTTCCGAAGATCCCAAACCTCAGAGTTAATTATAACCTGCAACGAACACACTCTTTAACAAAGGACAGCAATCAAAAGTTTAAGAAACAAATTACAAGTTTCTAGCTAAATGGAAGGATAACCCGTAAGACAGGTGCAGAATTGCAGTGGTTAACATTTGAAAAAATAAGACCAATTAAAGAGCACCAAAGAAATTTTAAGCACGAAACCCACAACTAAAATATGCCAGCAATAGCTCCCAAAACATTTATTCATCAGTGTTTTGAGTTGTATTTATCATAATTATGCCCTTCAAAGAATCAATACTATCCATAAGGCCATGTGAGAACTCATTTAAAAATTTCTCATCATAAGCCAATACTACATGTGAACTAAACTGTAATTTATTTTCACTTGAGAATTTCTCCAGCTTTGTTATTATCTCTTATATTCTTCAAATTATGAATAGAGGAGATTTAGCTAAGAATTAATTTTTTAAAAAAAAAGGATTTCCCACCGACCAACATTAGTATGATCGATTTAACAAAACAGTAACAAAATCTCGCATACCTCATTCCCAGCAGGATGAAAACCCCCACCCCCATAATCCGTAAATTGATCAAAACGGTGAACAGGACCAGACTGCCGCCTATCCCACAAGATCCCGTTCCAGAGCAACATTGTATCTGAAGGACTAAAGTGTATAAGTGAATACACATGTCCCCGACCAGTAGAACTTGAACTTGTATCTGACAGGGTTGATTCCACCTGACAGGTTTGAATATCATAAATGAGAATTTCCCGTCGAACTGGCTCACTTTTTAATGTGGCAAATATACTCCCAGAATGACTAAACCTTGCAGCCTTGCACCCTTCAAGTGAATGCATAGGCCCACCTGAGATCAAAGAGGCATCCCACAGACGTACATCTTGGGAACTTGAAGAGAGCAACAGTTGTGCTTGACTAGAAACATGTGACTGGATGAGTGTCAAGGGAGACTGGTGGCTAGTGCAGCTTTCCAGCACACTGTTGCTGTTGGAGTCGAAAATTTTAAGCTCTCCAGTATGACTGCCAACTGCAATATGAGAGGAATCCCCAACAAAAGTTATGCATGTCAAAAGGGCATCAGCATCATCCCTACAAGTTCTCAACAGCCTGAATCTGCTATATACAAATTGGCGATCCCGGCGATTTCCATGAACCCCGCCATATATATTTCTGAACTCCCGTGTACCAAGCCTAGCTGTTACATTTGATGGGGCATCAAGGCTCCTTTTGGGTTCAGGACAAACATGTGGGTGCAAGAGAGACAGAGGTGGAAGAGTGGTAATTGGAGCTGGGCACTGGCGATGCTGGTGCTTCAAGTACTGAACGACAAGAGAATCAAGACTTAACCGCTCTGAGTTGCTGGGCTGCTGATCATTTAGAAGCCCAAGCTGGGTAGGGTTACCATATTGATTGTCATCTACATAATCTACCAAACTGCTTGGTATTGATCTCCCGTGTGGCTCCCTCAAATTAGAACTAGGTGTAGAAATCCCAACAGGGTCATTGAACAAACTGCTCTTGCGCATGGCATTTGGTGTCAAGCAAACTGGAGAGCGAAGTCCATGCTCACTAGTGTTTACTCGCTTGCCAGATGAAGCACAACCAACATCTTTCAGATCTGATAGTTTCCTTTTCATTGGAAGTATAATTGGAGTTTTACATAAAGTTTCTGCATCCGGAATGTTTCTTGGCAAGGCTTCTGGCAGCACTTCTAATGAATTTCCAGAAGTAGCATATTGTTTTGAACCACCTGGAGCCTTTTTGATTGATGGATGATTGGAGTCATGCGATTGAGACTGATTTCTTGACTGTAAACTAAAAGTTGGTGAGAACACAAGTGGTTTCTTCTTTGAAGACAAAGCTGAGTCACACTTCAAGCTTGAATCCTCATCATGTGCACTTGCTTTTGATTTGTTGCAGAGGAATCCAGAAGGGGTTCGACCAGAGGGCCACTGAAGCTGTACTGAAGGAGTTTCTTGTGTGGAGACCTGGTGCGTGAGGGAAGATGCACCTGCCAGCGGTGGCAAAGGCGTCAATTGGGCCTCTTTCAGCAATGTCGCAGCAGATGCAGCCAAACCAGAAGCCTGAAGGTGTTCATGGATGAGGAGCAGTAGTTCCCTGAGGTTTCCATGTACACAAATACAACAATTCATAGAAATAAAACCAAAGTCAGAAGAGCGATTATGTAATGGTCTGGGTGCAATACTTTTTATGTATTTACTAAATACCTAGAATGATAAGAGATGGGTGTTGCAGCAGCAATTGCTGCTCTCTCTATGCGTCTCAGAGTAGGGGTAGCAGCATCAGTAGCAGCCAATGTGCTGGCACGCCCTGAATTTGTTACAATCTGCAGAATGTATAAACGGTGAATACAGATGTCAGACATTGACACACTACACGTCAAGGGGGAAAATAAAAGGAATAAAAGAGCTCAAAGTAACTGATCCCTAAGTTTTCCATGCAACCAAAAGACAATATCCAACACTTAAACAGACAGTTGATGCAGCAAACTGTTGCCAACAGTTATCCTCGCAATAACCATTCAGAATAATAAATATCTGTTTACCTTATAGCTTATGATAAAACAACCAGAGGCACATAGCATGCAAAGGCTGTGCATTGAACCAGATGAGAATTGCATATGGCAAAATAAATAAATTGTGTAAGATCAAGAGAAAGTTTGCACACTGGAGACCAGGCCCACTAAAATGAAGGAGCTGGCCTGGACTTACTGACTGGAGAGACCAGAAGTTATGACAAAGGACAGCATAAACAAAATGTATGCACAGAACAATTGCTGCAAAGGAAATGATTCAGAAATTACATTCTAAGCACTTTAGGAAGTAAATATGACCACAGCAATTAGTTCAGTTGCCGCTTGGGCAAGTTCTGCTTTCCACCTGCCTTGGTCAGTTCAAATGCCACATATTGAACTAGATGGGAATTGTGCAAGGCAAAAATAGATAAATTGTGTAGATACCAAGAGATATGGTGTGCACTGGAGATCAGGCCCAGTAAAATGAAGGGGCTGGCCTGGGCTTACAGGTGGGGTAGAACAGAGGTTTTAACTAAGGATATGCAGAAATGAAATGCATGTATAGAACACTCGCTGCAAAGGAAGTGATTCAGATATTATATTCTAAGCATGGTAGGAAGTAAAAATGATTACCGCTATTAGTTCAATTGCAACCTGGGCAAGTTCTGCTTGCCACCTGCCTTGATCAGTTCCAGGTGCCTGGCTACCCGCATCTCGAATCAGCTCTGACAACTTTTTCCCAACCTAAACACCAAAATAAACTTAGTAGAGGAATAACAGATCGTTTGAGATGTTCAACAATCTCAGAAAATGTTTATTGTCCAAACAAACAGAGACATGTACACCAAAAGAATAAGCGATTCTGCAAGTCGAACATGACAAGATGATTAATCCTGCCCATATGCAGGAAAAGATAATGATTAACCTACTCGTCCCAAGAAAAATAAAATGCAGCCATATAATATACACTAATAAAAATGTTTAAACGTACAAAAATATGCAAGTTGTGCTTATACAGGCATTGGAGTCTTTACCTGAAGTTTGGTCAATATATGTGCAATTGCACCATCTCTAGCTAAACCCAGCAGTACTCGGCATGCAAGAGCACGAATGCAGTCAAGAGCAGCAGGAGGTGAGTATATCCGTGGTTGAAGAAGGTGGAGAAGAACCTTTATACCATTGTTGGCACGTACAGCCTCCCTTGCTTGACGATATCCTTGTTCCATTTGTGCAGCAAGGCCAGCACAGCCTGCTCCAGTACCTAAAAATATTCTTCGATCCCCAACCAATCCTGAAGTTGCAGTAGGAACAGGTGTTTGTGAATTGCTACTGATTGACCGAGCAGCAGAAGCTGCTACCATGCTTCGATCACCAGCACTGGACTCTCCATTCCGTTCCCTTAGGTCACTCAGGCTACGTTCTGCATTTCTATCCCTATGCTCCACAACAGAAGCATTTGCAAGTTGACCTGAAACAGTCTGCTGGCCCTGAGCAAGAACAGGGGGTTTGTTGCTGATTGAAGGGGGTGGGCAAACAAGATTAATTAACACATTCAACGCTGGCTGTATGATCTGCAAATGTTAAAAATAAAAAGTTCATTAGAATGCAAAGAGTTAGTCATAAAACAGCAAGATACCTCATAACAATTTGCCTCCAAAACAATAATATCAGTAATCACGATGACAATAATAATGCGATGGTACTAATAGGCAAATATTACAGCAAGAGTGTTTTACCTCAGGGTCCACATAATTACTAGAAATATTGGCAGCATCCAAAATGACAGCTATACCGACACGATTATTGCTTAATGTGGCATTCACAATCATCTTGCGGCTGTCATTAACCAATGTAACAATGTGTAGAACACCCAAGGCATACTGAAGCAAGTCATGCAAATAGCGCTCAACAGGTGGGGCCTATGGACGTCAGCAAATTAGATATAATTGCACAAAATGCAAACAAGAAACTAATGAGAGAGGTGAATAGCCTAACCTGACACAACTCCAACATGGTAATGTGCCCATTAAAACCTAAAAACTTGTCAACTGCAGGAAAACGAGTCTTCACGAATGCAGAACCTAGCTTTCTATCCTTCTGTAACTGCAACAGGACTGCATCAATGGCCTCATTACTAAGGTCAAGTGGCTTGTATGCAGCTCTTACACTTGAAATGTTTCGAGCAGCACTTCGATTATTTTTATTGGGACGAATTGAATCCAAGAGCAGAAGAAGATGTGCTCTGAAATATTGACGCAGAGCAACACAGGTGTGATAAGCTATCTGCTTCTCTGATGATGTCAGCACTTCTGCTGGTGAACGGTCATTCCGCAAAGCTGCTGAACTTGACAGGTTTAGTGCACCTGAATTAATTCCAGATCTTACTGAGGCAGCATCGTTTAGAAGGCCAAGTAACTTCTGTAAACCATCCTGAGCATCAAAAGCATCAATAACAGCTCGGAAGACAAAAGCAGCACCAAAAAACAAGGCTGCATTTTTCCGGGCTTGATGATCCTGAGGACACTCAAGAAGTTGAATAGCTAACTCAACCACTTGATAGACAACATCTGACGGAAGGGCGCATACCCGTTCCATTATCCCCTGTAATAATATTCAGAAAGTGAGATATTGCCGGATATACTGGATAAAACTCCATACCTTACAAAGAGAACCAATCTTCTAATAAAAAAGAAAACACAGGTCATTACCTGAAGAGAACCTATAGTAAATAAGCAAGAGGATAGACCAAAGAAGGTTTGCTCTGTCCTAGGTACAGCAAGCAATTTCTGCATGCCACTTCGATCCACAAATAATGCAGCAAATTTCCGATGAGCAGCCAAAGCACAAATGAGCTTCATCACATCAGGCAAGAGTGTTGCCTCCCTATGTTTAGAACTGTGCTGCAATAATGCCAGACACACATCAACTCCCTTTTCATTCAAGACAGGCCCAAGCACCTCCACATATTCCCCTAACATCTCAAGACACTGAATGCAATATTTTTCTCTAATCTGTGCAAGTGATTCAGAATCAGGGACAAAATACTCTTCAGCATCTTCGGTCAATTCAGTTTCTGTACCACCAAGAGGCACTGATTCATCATTGATGCTATTGCTCCTGTCACTAGCCCATGATCAATATTAGTGATTGCACTAATTAAACACGGATACCTTAACACAATGCAAATACATTAATATGAAGCAACCAACCGAGAAACTTCAATTGCATTAGCGGCATCAACAACAGTAGATGCAGCTCTGGATGCAGCTAAAACTGCAGCTTCTTCGTTGTTGGAAGATTTAAATTCCTGAATTAATAAGTTGATATAATCTTTATAAAAAATAAAGTTCAGCTAATATTATAATAAATACAAGATGAAAAAAACAATGTTGGTTACCTCTAAGGCTGCGCTCTTGACAACTTCAGCAGCAGCATCACCAGCTGCTTTGATTGCTTCAGCTGGTGCATTTGCAGCCCTAGCTTCAGCCTCAGCAGCACTAACAGCTTTCTTCACCATGTCAGAAATGTCTTTAGTTCCAATTCTGCATTCCTGAAAGCAATCATCAGTGTCCTCTCTTTCCATAGGTAAACCATCAGAATTTATATTTCCAGGGCACTTTCTTGTGTCTTGTCCTCGTCTCAAATCTAAATTTTTAACCAAATTCCTATCTCTGGAACTCCGTCCCTGTCCTGTTCGACTACCAGATCCTGGAGATGTCAAAAGCTGTTCATTCTCAAAACCAGCTTCATTACCTCTTCCCTTCACTCTAGGCTTTGCCCATCCCCGGGACTGCCTGCGTCTTGACGAGTCCTCTCTCCCACTCTCATCATGATCTCCCAATTTTAATCTTCCATCACGTGGGTCTCGACCATGAAACCTGTCCCCACCATCATCGCCAATCACATCATCCCCTTCAGCAAATCTATCATGTGGTTCTCCACCAACTGGATCATCCATACTCCTCTCATCTGTTATCTTCAAATTATCTATATGAGTTGCTTCCATAACCTGCCGCACCCTACATCGACCTTCGTCCCTTCCTCTAACACTGGTAGCAGCAGAAACATTCTTACTTTCCATCAAATACAAAGCATCTTTCTGGTTCGTACTCATCTCCCCAAGGACACGCATTCGAAGAAAGCGCATAAGCTTTGCTGACAATCCAGATGTCAATACATCCTCAACTACTTGACCGCCACTGAGCTCAGTTAGGAGAATGAATCAGTTCCAACATCAAACAACAAATACATGTGAATAAAGTTAGACGGAAAATAAATTTTATCATTAAAAGCATACCCTGCTAAACATACAGCAAGTAATCCAATTGAATAGGTTTTCAACATTTCAGAATCCGAGGCCTCCTTTTTCACCATATCGTGTTTCCATTGGCGATCTTCGCTGGACAATCTAGTAGTCTCATCCATCACCCAGCTTTTTATGTTTTCCATTACAGTTTCTTCAAAAACATGTGGATACTATAACCAGTTTACACATCAGAAGCCAACTAATGAATGATAAGTTTAATGGTAAGAATTAATTAAACTTAAGAAGGGGGGGACATACAATCCAAGTTAGTGAACAGCTCATCAGAAGCCTTGAAGCAGCTGCCTGAATGGAGATTGAATATCTAGCTTCAGAAAGAAACTTTGAAGATACCAATTCAAAAAATTCATCATTCTCCTGTGAAGGAAGTGAGAAAAACATTTAAGATGATCAATAAAAAAATAGGCAAAGCAGAAACATAATAAGTTAAAAATAAAGCTCAGAAAAAGAAATCCAAGTTTAGTACCCGCACTAAGTTCCCAAGCCGTCCAATGTTATGAGAAGCACGGCTATTACTAAAAGATGAATAGCCATTCTCTTTCATATATCTGTCCATAATTAACATTTATGAGTTCAAAACTTCTGAAAGCCAACTAATACGGAAGGGAATAAGAGAAAGGAGTATATAGCAACCATCAATCTATCAAAAACTAGCAGAAGAATTGTATGCAAGAATAAGGTTAGAGATACAATTTAACCCAGCTTCTACATCAACTCCAGTCCATCTTCAGACAAGAACTCACAGCAAGACATTAATTAAGACTAAAACACTTTGAAAAACCCATCAGGTCAACACATTTGACTTCATCAAAAATGTATCACAAAAATTTCTTTCCAATCACATTTCAATAGTGACGGTTTCCATATTGCATGCTTCCAATGATTCATTTCAATGAGACAACATGCTGGAGAGAGGATCCCCTTTAGCCAATAAATGCCTCATTTGGCGTTCACGGGTTGGAGAAGAAAGTCAAGAGGAATACCAATTGAATTCTTATTCACTGGACATTGATGGCCCTCAGTTTTGTTTAATGTCTAGGTATTTGGTCTTTCCATTTTTCTGTCTAGGTACGTGACAGCAGCATAAAAGATACTCAGATATTTGAAAGGGTCTCCAGGCCAAGGTTTGTTCCTGTCATCTGCTTCTTTTCTTGAATTGGTAGCCCACTCCGACAGTGACTGGGCAGGGTGCATAGAAACCAGGCAATCCGTAATGGGGTTTTGTGTTTTTTTGGGTAAATCTCTTGTGAGTTTGAAATCTAAGAAAGAGTTAACTGTTTCTAAAAGCTCTGCTGACACAGAATAAAGGGCCATGTCTGCAACAACTTCTGAAATTCTATGGTTAATTGCTTTGTTCAAAGATTTCAAAGTTGAAATTCCTAAACCTGTACCTTTATTCACAGACAGCATTTCAGCAATTCATATTGCCAAACATCCTGTCTTTCATGAGAGAACAAAGCATATAGAAATAGACTGTCGCTTCATTAGAGAGAAAATATCTCTAGGAATCATTAAACCTAAGTATTTGAAGCCTAATGAACAACCAGCTGATATCTTTACAAAGGCCATTCATCCGTCTCAATTTAAGTATCTTCTAAGCAAGTTGAACATTGAAAATATCTATGTTCAACTTGAGGGGGAGTATCAAGTGTTGCAACAGAATAAGTAAAATCCACAAGCACAGCAGTTACATAGAGCTTAGCTTAGAAGATTAACTTTATTATATCTTTATTATTTGTATTAAGTGACAGCTGTATTACTTTGTATATATCATAGCCTTTAATATCAATAACAAGTACGAATCATTTTTCAATGAGTATTGCTTTGTGTCATATATCAAGAGTGAAAGTCCCAATGCTGGGCTCCTAAACCCCTTTATTCCAACCCAAGCTACATAACTCAGCTTGCTTCTTCTAGAAGCAAAATATTGTCAAATAGTGTTGTAGCAATGCCATTGCACATATGATTAAGTCAGACGCCTGTACTAACACATTCTAACATTATTCCACTGATTACCAAAAAGACACAAACACAAAAATTACAATCGATCACAGACATGGATAAAGTCATAAGGCGTTTGTCACAGCCAACCATGTAAATTTTCACTAACCACGTTATTCATCATAGAAAAACACTAACAAAAATCCTCGAGATGAAAGAACCTAGATAAAATGTTCTTTACTATCGGCAAGCAAGCATCATTTTCCATAATCTCCTACCACATACAAATTCAGACACTTAAATCAAGATATTCAAAACAAAGTAATCTGTAACAAAATCCACTCTGAAGCCATTTTTCACTACAGAACAAATTATCTCCTACCACATATGAAGACTCATAGATGAACAGCAAATAATAACCATTCTATGTCATCTTGCACGGCCAGCATTTGCTTATTGTCAAGATCTTTAAATGGAAAGTAAACTTACATATTCAAGGTCATCTCAGAACATAAGTTTTTCAACCTAGAACCTAGACCCAAAGTTTGGATATGCTAAAAAATATAAGAATAGTTAGTCAAGAAATAAGTGCATGCAGAAATCAAATAAAGAACCAAAAAAGAATTTGTTGCATCCACAAGACAGCAACGGTGGTAACCAACAAGGATGAGCTAAGGAAGAATCAACTAAGATGGTTATACGTATAAATTCATCAATGTGGAAAAGATAATGATAAGATTCAAATTGTAGGGATGAAGGGAAGAGTTTGAACAAAAATCACCAATTGATGCGGTGAAAGTGATTTAGCATAAAAACATCTTAAAAAGATAAGGCTGTAAATATTACTTGATTGAGAAAATGGTAAATATAGCCAATTACAACTAGCATATAATTCAAACTTATATCAGCTAAGTAGCCACTGGACTCCAAATCAACACCACCTTTATCATGCTTGAATGTCATATAACATTGGCCACAAGGTAAGTGAAGGCAATGCTATTGTCACGTTTTAACAAAGGAAGAGGATTCTTGTAGCAAAAGACCAGATAGCATGGATTAACACTACTTTGAATTGTATTTCCATTTCCAAACAACTCTCCTAAAAGATAAGCAACCTTCAGATATTGAAGGTCCAAAAGAGCTCCGCACCAATCCCACAATAAATGTTATAAATCAATCTATTGCTAAGGTGACCCAGAACTATTATACCTTAAGTTGAAACTTGAAACCATGCTAGTTAATGTGATGTGAACGCGTCTAAGAATTTCAATGAATTAAACATACAACAATAAAAGAATGTATGAATATTTGCAATATGGCAGAAACACCTCTGAATAATTCAGTGATATAGTTTTACCATAAGAAGACAAATCAATAGTCATAAGTCGCACTTGAGCTTGCATGCTTCGAGCCGTTTAGTTTTCTGTTCTTTTTACACATTAATTAAGAGAAGGCAGTACTTGGGAGGGACGGAAAAAAAAAAAAGGAGCGGTACGTTTTTTATATGAAATGGCAGGACGACAAATAAAATATGAGATGAAGTAAATAAAAGATTGCCAGCTGAAATTGGATGAAATCCTTATAGTCTATACCCACTCATGGCAACTAAAAATATAAAATGAAATAAAGTGATGCTAGGGAGAGAGCTCATACAAGGACTCCTGAGTTTCTAGAAGAGAGGATATGGCATGAAGCACGCGAGGGTTAGGGTTATCAGGGTTTGAAGTGATCTTATCCATCAATTTCTGTGCCTTCTCCAACAATTCTTCTTCATCTTTTGTTCCGTCTTCTTCCCCTGGTAGTCCCTGCTGCGATTGCAATTGGGATGGCGATTGACTGTTCCCCGTCAGAGCACTATCAATGCCACCTTCACCTTGCCTATTTGATTCGTCCATGGTGTCGTCCATTTACTGTCAAGGTATATATACGGGCAGAAAGATGGAATGGAATATACAATTATATAATCTGTCAATCCGATTCGATTGGTCTTAAGCCTAAATAATCAAATGAAAAATGATCTATGGTATTCAGAGCTGCGGTTCACGGTAACTGGAAAAGAAAAAGAGAAACCTCGTTAACCAGCGCTTGGCTTTATAATTGAGAAATACAGACAATGCTCAAATGGAGCAGGGCAGAAAGTTCCCGATGGATCCGACCCGCTCCTGCTAACCCTAACTTAACCCCGTTGCTACTTACACGTTACCCCACCTCTCAACGCCACGTTGACGTTTAATTTTTTCTGTTATACGCTGTTATCCTCCTATATCGACCCGATCCAACGGGCATCTACAAAATCCGAACTCAATTAAATCTGAAGGATGCGCTGCTCATAGAAAATTAGAATAGTTTTTTCAAAAATCTATCTATATATCTATATATATATATTTATGAAATTAAATTTAATAATTCTTATTATTATATTTTTTTATTATTATTTTTACGGTATATGATTAAATATCTTTTTTAATTAGCATTACGATGTTCCACTTGTGGTGATATTAAAAATATTCAAACTGTTAATAAGTAAAAATAATATTTATTTCAAATATTTTATATAATATTAGTGATTGGTTGTTGTAATATTTTTAATTAAATATATAATGATTATAAATAATTTTGTAATGTCTCTTCATTCAGTACTCTATTTTTTAATAAATTTTTAACATTTTTTTATTTTTCTACATTTTGATTGGTCAATTTAAGTAATTCATTTAATTTAATATTTAACGTGATAATTGATAATTTTTGAAATTTAATACCATTCACAAGCTAATTGATCATTTTCAATTATCCCTTCCCAACGCCACTCACCAGCTAATAATAGCAATCCAAGATTTATTTGTAAATTTCAATTATTGTTTATTTCTTTTCTAATTGAATTTCATTTAGATTTTGTTATTTTTATTTCTATTTTTATTTAATGCTTGAACTTTTGGTATGAGCTTTTATTATTTTCAAGTATGGATTTTATATAGATGTTATAACAGCTAATGAAAAATACTGTTTGATGAGCTCTAAACGATATGATTATATAAAAATACAAGTGTTAATGTATGTACTCTTTTTTTTTATTAAGATTTTTTCTCAATGGTTTTTCTTAATAAAGTTTTAATAAGGCATATTTTTTGTGTAAAATTATGTCTTTTAAAATGACTTTTTATATTTTATAAATAGCCTTAATCCTATGAATTGGGTAATCAAGATTAAAATAAATCTCTTTACGCTGTCTTTTCTATTTATTAAATTTTTATATATATTATCTATTATTTATATTTTACAACAGAACCAGTTAATTTTAATTCGATTAAATATATTAATTGAATTGGGTTTGAGTGGTTTAAACCAATCCAATCCCACGGTTTTTCACTCCATTATGAATTTACTTGTGTGGAGATAAATGTAATAAATGTAAATTAGAACCAATCCCATGGTTCTAACCCTCTGAGATGAGACCGACCGCACGATACATGGGTCATTAGTGAGATTTGGGGGTGGGTTTGCGGTTCGGCGTTAGTGTATGTATTTAGCTTTTTGATTAAATTACTCGAGAAAACAAAATAAACAAAGGCAGCCTCAAGATAGACGAAGCGGAGTCCTACTTCCAGGCAGAGACAGGGAGAGTCCCAGTCGTCGAATTCTATCTATCGATCAGAGCCTCAGGTTCTCTCATTTTAACGTTCGCAATGCGATAAACTGGATTTAATTTCTTAGATTCTATTTTTAATTTTTTCCGCCGAAAAATTATAGAACAATGAATTATGATAATTAAAATTTTGATTGAGAATAATAGGTTGTGATCTATCTCTTTCTCACTTGTTGTTTCTTTATTGTGTATTTTGTGAAGAAATATCGGAGAGGGAGAAAAGGAATTATAACAGCATTGGCATGCGACAGAGGTTGAGCCAACAAAGGTAAGAAGAAGCCCTAATGCAGCAAGCTTTGCTTCAGCAGCATCACATGTACCATCCAGGCGTACTTGCTGCTGCCATGTCTCAGGTTCTCTTTTTATCCCCTTTCTATATTTTTGGATTTCAATTATTTTCAGTTCGCTTACAATTGGAAAACTATTACTCGTTATGAGCATTCTTCATTCAATTGGTAATTACTTCATCAAAAACTGCATCTCTTTGTATACCACTTTTTTTTATTTCGAAAGGCTTACGCTTTTTAGCTCTATAACGTCGCCAAGACGCATTTCATGTCTCTCCTTTTGCCATGTCCCTAAGTTGCAAGCATGCCAATGGATGTTCTCTAAATTTCGGGGCTTGCTTTTTTAACTTTATCTTTCTTTTACTTTTCTGCAGATGGAACCAATCCCCAGTGGAAATCTGCCGCCCGGTTTTGATTCGTCTACTTGCCGCAGTGTGTGAGAACTATTTACCTTTTCCGACACCTTTGGTTGCTTCCCGACTGTCATAAATGTGCATGCTTCTTGACTGTTTCTACCCAAAAACACTTGTATTAGTTTACTAGAGATATTTCATTTTTTCTCGTTTTACATAATTATTAATCCGATGGCTCGATTTCTATTAGTTATGTAGGAAATATTCATGTAAATGTCACTGAGAAACTTCTTGCTGAAGTTTTCTCGACTGCTGGTCCTCTTGCAGGATGCAAGCTCATCAGAAAAGATAAGGTTTGATTATTACTCAAATTGATCGCCACATCAATTGATTTTTATTTTGTTATTTTACTAATGTGCCTTCTGTATATGACAATTTCTTTTGGATTTTCAGTTTGTTCTGTTTCCTGTAAATGCATTGTTGTTGATTTGTCAATTTCTTTATTAAATATGGTCATCTTTTATGCATAATTATAAATGCATTTACTACGAGAGAATGTGGGTATACCTTTTTGTTTATGACACAGAATGTTAGGATAGAAACTAAGCTACGATGCAATCCTTGATAAGAGGGATTCTATTCATATCTACCAATGGCCCATTCAGTAAATTGGACCCTCATTGATAGACACTTCTCATGACAAATAAACAAATTGTAAATAAAAATAGTAGTTCCAACTTAGTCCACTTTATAAGTATTGGTAACTACATTAATATTCTATTGACTTTTATTGCCTATGTTTTCCATAATCTTTATGCCTTACTCTTTCCTGTGAGTGGTGCACTGTGAGTGATGCACTTATTTGATAGTTCACTTCTTGGGTTGTACTTGCAGTCATCATATGGTTTCATAGATTACCATGATCGATCATCTGCAGCCCTTGCAATAATGACACTCCATGGGCGTCAACTGTAAGTATGTGTTTCAAATTGTGGTTTTATTAATCTGTTTGGAAGATTGACTTGAAGTTTTAATGTGAGAAATAGATTGATTTTGACAGTTTTGTGCACTTGATTTTTTCACTTCCAGACATTCTTTTACTGATTAACCAACTTCTTTATTGGCAGAATCAGCCATTTGAATGTTTCTCATTTAGTGATCTAGCTTCGGAAAAGTGTTTAGCCTTTTTTTTCCTTCTGAATTCAATAATATTGACCACCACTTTTTCAACTTTCTTCCGTGCTTCCTCTCTTTCCTCCCTCCCTTCCTCCATTATGCATTTTTTATTTGGGGCCTTGTGGGTGCTAAATGATTATTTACATTTGCTTTTTTGATATGTATTAAAATACTCTTTCAGTTATGGTCAAGCACTTAAAGTGAATTGGGCATATGCAAATAGCCAAAGGGAGGACACATCAGGTTACTTCTAATTTCCAATTTCTTCCCTTATGTTCTTCTTTCTTAGTTTGATTGGTTGCTTCTATGTTGCATTTGCATGGTGTTTTGATGAGCTTCTTTGTTGCTTTTGTCAGGCCATTTCCATATATTTGTTGGTGATTTGAGTCCAGAGGTTACTGATGCAACCCTATTTGCATGCTTCTCAGTCTATAATAGTTGCTCGTAAGTTGGATGGATATTTCTCAATTCCCATATTCTAAATTGATTTGGAAAACATTTCTTTGCGGAGATGTGGACAATGTTGGTATCATGGTGGACGTTGTAAAGACTGATACTTACTGATATCTTTTTACACTCTTGTTGTGTGTAGAATGGGGACCTTTTTGTGCTTATTATAACAATAGATAGGGTCCCAAATAGTTGTTGACAGTGCTATTATTTAAACCTGTAACAAATTCATTTAAAGTTTGTTGCAATATCCCAAATCCTTGTACTACTAAAGAACACCCAAACTTGTTGAACTTTATTTATATTTTACTAGTATGTTATTATGTAAATATCTTAAATCCTCTAATTAGTATTATGTTTTTATAAACCTAATAACTCTACAAGTATTTAACTTCCTGTTTTGGTAAGCAATTCTCGAAAAATTATCCAACAATCCAATGAAAACATTTATTTATATAGTCAATTAGTATTTGATGAAATTGGGTTCGGTAGTGCATACACAATATATAAACTGGAAAGCCTACATGGCGAATGAAACAGATATTTATTTCTAAAACCATGCACTTATGAATAACTAGATTTTATATTCTTAGAACAAGTCATTCAATCAACTACAAGAAAATTCCAACCATTTGCCATCCTTGTGTTGGTCCAATTGTTATTTTTCATGATTCTTTAGGTGCATTTTCTTATAATGGAAAATGTTTATAAAAAAAAAAACTTGTTCATGAAGCCTGAAACTCGTGATGATTAATTTTTTAAGATGGTTTAAAATTGCAGAGATGCAAGGGTCATGTGGGATCACAAAAGTGGACGCTCAAAAGGATATGGCTTTGTTTCCTTCCGCAATCAGCAGGTATTATTGGTTGCTGCTCTATTAAAACTTATTTTTCTAGATTTAGTAGAAGCCAATAAAAGGTGAATAGTGTCTGGCCCCAGATGGAGTACAAACAGATATTGACATGTATTTCCGGGCACTCAGTTTACCTTTGTGAACATTGTTTTTTTGGACCCACACTAATTTCACGACAAGATTGAGTTTGAGATATCTGGCTGATGATTCTAGAAGGGAATATATCATTCCCTTATCATGTCACCCACTGCTGATGCAATTTCATGTCAGGTTTCTGGTAGATAAATTTTTGCTTTAGAAATTTCTCGTGTCACTTATTTATGGCATTGTTGAAATACTTGTTTGCAAGTTGTTCAAGAATGAATTAGCCTCATTCCTATCTGTGGTGGCTTGAAACTTTCTACTCTGGTGGGCCTCTGCATGAGTTTTTTCCCATGTTTGGTTACTTGTTCAGTGCAAGTTCTTTATTTGTAGTTTCTGTTTTGCTAATTTGATCAAACAACTTTCCTGACGTTTGATTTGGAGAATACCAAAACAAACTGGATGCCAAATTGTTGACACTGTCTTGTTTGTGATTTTTGCAGTCTTGGATATTGACAACTTTTTCCTCTTTTTTGTTTTTAAGAATGTATTCAAGCCATACTAATATCCATACCTTGTGATTCTTTGCAGGATGCACAGAGTGCTATAAATGACTTGACTGGTTTGCATTTAAGAACCTTTCTTTTTTTTTTGTTTTCTTTTTTGCACTGCGTGGAAAGGATTAGAAATCATTGTGCTACAAATTGTAGGTAAATGGCTTGGAAATAGGCAAATAAGATGTAACTGGGCAACTAAAGGTTCTGGATCCAATGAAGATAAGCAAATTGGCGATAACCAAAATGCAGTTGTACTTACTAATGGATCTTCAGGTAGCATGGGTGTCCTCTCGAAGATTAATTTGTTTCTTGTTATGCAAAATCTAAGAATAGTGAATGTGTGTGTGTGTGTGTGTGTGTGTGTGTGTGCGCGTGCGTGTGAATTGGGGTTGGTCACTACTTCCAAAAGAATGTGCAAATTTGTGAAGTGTGCGGTAACAGTATAAAACATAATATATGGATTGCAATCTTGTCACTTAGCATACCTCGGGTGCTTGATAATTGTGCTTTCCCGTTCAATTAAAAGCCTGGGCTGCTTAACGACTTTACTGGCTAAATTACAAGCTAGTTGCCTTAATATATTTGAGTGTTTGATATCTTCTCGTTACTAGCAAAATTGTAAGGCTATATTGAAGGATTCATGTACTCCCATCCAAGTTCTTTGAATGAGGCTTTCTTGGTTTAATTAAACTTTTAGGTCACAAGGTGGTGCATTTTCTGTATGCTTTCATTTTATTAAAATATAGTTCAGAGAAATAAATGTTCAATCTCATTATATTCTTCTTTTCGTACTTTAAAGTTCTGGATTTAAGTTTTTCCTTTCCATGTTATAGTTTGGCTTACTGAAAAGATATCTTTTGCAAGAATGATAGTGAAAACTTGATTCTTCACAGATATTTCATCATGTATCTTCCGTCATGCAGAAGGATGTCAGGAAAATGCTAATGAGGATGCTCCTGAAAACAATCCTGCGTACACTACTGTCTATGTTGGTAACCTTTCCCATGAGGTAATTGCTGATGATGATATGATTATGGTACTGCTTTGACCAGATTTAATCATTTTCCACAACTGCAAGCATGACCAGGAACTTCAATTTCCACATAGATTTCCCAGATACTTGTTGTTGTAATGCTGTAGGGTCATAATATCAGTTTCACTTTTGGCTATTTACACATGATTATTGCAATTTCTTATGCTCTTGCATAATAAATTAGGAGGCTATATGCTCTGTTTGTTTTGTTAGAAAATAACTTGTCTATGGAAAATATTTTGGGGAATATATTTTATGAGAAAATGATGTACCTTTTATTGTCAAACAGAAAACCAGGAAAATGTTTTTGTTGACCAATTTTCCTAGGATTTAAGGGTAATAGTTTCTGGGACACTAACCATGCCAGAAAACCAGGAAAATGTTTTTGTTGACCAATTTTCCTAGGAATTAAGTGTAATAGTTTCTGGGACACTAACCATGCCAAACAAAGGCTAGGTTGCAAATTAAGTTGAGAAATACCCTTAAGAGCTCTGATGTGATGGGACCTTTTTTTGAAAATAAGGGAACTTTTTTGTTGACCGATTCTCCTAGGAAATATCTTTTGATGTGACATTTCCCGTATTTTGAAATTAAACTTTTGAACTAAGCTTTCATGTTATCTTGCAAGTGAAATGTGATTTTAGTGCTCTGATTTTTCATCGACAATTTGGTTTTGTGCAAAAAGGTAACTCAAGCTGAGCTCCATTGTCAATTTCATGCTCTTGGAGCTGGGGTGATTGAGGAGGTCCGTGTCCAGAGAGATAAAGGTTTTGGATTTGTAAGATATAATGCTCATGAAGAAGCAGCCTCTGCCATCCAGATGGCCAATGGGAAGATAGTTCGTGGAAAGCCAATGAAGGTCAGGCATAACACCTGATAGAGTCCCTTTTTTTCTTGTCTTTAATTTGTTGCTCCTATTACATTCTTAGATGACGATGTTCTTTTATTCCTATATAAAGACAGTCTCTGTCAACTTGTTGCTCTGACAACAAGATCCTGTGCACCAAACTACCCAGTTCAATTTGCCTCCTTATTGTACCAACACTGTCAGATGACATGCCTATATGCCTGTCTTGTCCATTGACATTTTTTTGCTTGGTTGTAGCTGCCAGATCTATAAGTCCATTGTTGTGGCATATGTACACATTTGCATAAATGCCGTTTTATTTCCCTTTACCAGAAGTGATCAGTATAATAGTAATGCTTGATTGCGTGCTGCCTTGGAAACTTTTCAACTTGCAATCATGACAACTTTGTCGCCCCTTTGATTTGCTCTTGCATTTTATGCAGTGTTCATGGGGTAGCAAGCCAACACCTCCTGGAACAGCTTCAAATCCATTGCCACCTCCGGCGCAACCATATCAGATCCTACCATCTTCTGGCATTAATCAGGGTTATTCTGCAACTGATTTGTTGGTCTATCAGCGCCAACTTGCTCTGAGCCAGGCTGCTGCATCTGGCTTATCAGGTCAAGCTCTTGTGCAGCTGAGTGGACAACATAGCCTATCTGCTGCTTCTATGGGCTTGAACTCTGGTGGATCCCAGTCCCTCTATGATGGATATCCTAACAGTTCTTCAGGTCAGCAGCTCATGTATTATCGTTAATGTGGGGGCCATTTTCACTGATATTATTTTCCTCGGTGCCATATGGGTACCTATCCATGGATTTTTATTTTTCTTTTTAAATTTTCAATTATGGGTTCTCTGAGATGTGAGGTCGGTGAGTTCTGGTTTTGTTGTATTAGTGCTTCATGTGACGAGCATTTCTTGGGTTTTTTTTTCCCAGTTAGATTGTGCACTATTTTATTTGTCTTTCTTTCTTTTTGTTACTCTCTTTATTTCTTTGCTTAAATGATCTGTGTAAAGCCTGAGTTTTTGAGAGTACATAGCATGACATTAATTTGACAAGCCTAACTTTGTACGAAGGGTGCAAGAGAGATGCTGAAGCGATTGCCTGAGTGTTAAAGTTACAGTGGTTAACGTTACAGCAGTAAAAAATTAAAAATATAATTAAAATGAATAAATTGTGCAACTTGTGCATGAATGGGTAGTGCGTTGTATCTGAAATATGAAAAATAAATTTCATATGAATGTGCGCGAAGAACAGCTCTTGTAACTCCTTGTACCAATTTTATATATTTTTCTTTATTTTATCTTCACTAAAAGGCTCGAAAGCTCTGACCGGAAAGCATCAATTAATGAATCTTTCTCAATCTTTAGTTTAAAAGATTGTAAAAAAAAAGGAAACCGTCTTTTTAATCAATCATCTTGACTTTCAGTTTAAGAAAATTTCTAATCTTGAAAGTAGAAACTATATTCTTTTCAATTGTGAGGAGCGTCGATACATATGTATATAATCCAAGGGAATTTATATGAGAGTAGAGGAAAATGCGTTATCCAATTATCCAACTAAGCAATAGTTTGAGCATCACTGTATTCTTTTTCTAAGTGTGTAAAATTAATTTTTTTAAAGTCTATCGTGTCACAATTTTTTTAACTAGAGTACAATAACATTTATAAATATAATTGCTGTATGATGCAACAGAACGATATATCTGAAAAAAGATTTTGTGGTGTGAAGATGTGCTCCAAGAGCTTTAGCAGCTTTACTCAGTAGTTTCTCAAGTTGAGAAGATAAAGTTGGAGTGGTTCACAGAAAAACGCGAGTGCAGATTACTTAGAGCTTAATAGAATCAAAAGAATTTGAAATAAACTTAAAAAAGGCCTCCTTAAAAACTGGATATAGCACCCGATAACATTTACAAATTTCTAATGGTATCATATCGATGTCAGAGCCTCTCAGCTACCTATAACTATAAATCAAAGAAACCTTGCCAAATTCTTGTTGTCTTCACTCAAAGAGCTTAAGAAGTTTGTACATGTTGGAAGTTAGAAAGCCCTGGCATATACTTTTACAGCTTCATGATTCTACAGTGTTTGAAGGGCATCTGGAACTAATCTCAGATAAAATTGCATCACTCTACGAAGAAAGGAAAGCAGAAATCAGTTAATCTTTGCATGATTTAGCGCGGCGGGAAGGTAGAAAGAAAGAAAGAAAGTCAAATAAAAATGAAGGCAGTAACTCACTAGCTGTACAGAGACTTGACTGGGGCTGGGGGAGTGACCAGGACTGGCAGTGGGCATCGCCAGATGCATGGTTTCTTCAGCAAGTGCTCTCAGCCTGTTTAGTTCTGGCAAGACAACCTTGCCAAGATCCGGTCTGTCCTTCCGCCTTAATTCTGCGCACTTGAGTGCCAATTTTGCAAAGTTCTTGGCTTCTTCTATAGGCCAATCAGGTACTGCTGGATCCAACATCTGTGCAAATGTATCTTTTTCAAGGGAACGTTCCACATGATGGGTCAACCCCATCGGTGGCTTTGCTGTTAATATCTGTAGAAACATTATCCCGAGGGAGTAGACGTCTGACTTTATCCCTAGCATCCCCGTTTGCTGATACTCCGGATCTATATAGCAGAATGTCCCTGCTGTGGACGTCATGCGATATTGTGTCACGTTGTCTGCAACGGATGGTGGCACTAGTCGGGCCAACCCGACATCACTGATCTTACTCACGTAATTTCTATCAAGCAAGATGTTGGCAGGCTTTAAATCGCGGTGCACCAGTGGCTCTGGTTTGCTTTGGTGCAGGAAAAGCAGCCCTGTTCCTATTTCAGCTGCAATTCTGAACCTGAGCTGCCAGGAAAGAACCGGAGTATTTCCTCGTCGGAAAAGACGGTCTTCTAGGCTCCCATTGCCCATGTACTCATAAACTAAGCAACCATATTCTGGACAGGCTCCTAGGAGAAGCACCATGTTAGGATGTCTTATGCAACTAAGCACCTCAACCTGCAGCAAATGGTAAACCGCAGTTTTTATTTAAACTTCATGCATGGCCAATTATTTCTCCATTGAAAATCTTTTGTCAAACAATTAGTAAACACCTATACCATACCTCTTGTTGAAACTGTGACCTTCCTTGGGCTGCATCTGGCCGTAAAACCTTAATCGCCACAGGAGTATGGTCTAAATAACACTTGTATACAGGTCCATAACCCCCCTCTCCAATCTTGCGAGATTCTGCAAAGAATTCCGTTGCAGCTTCAATCTCCTCAATGGTATACTTCCGATATCTGTTATCTGAGTTTGCGAGAGCATCAAGCGCCTTTCTCTTTTCTTCTGCTTCTTTGAGTGCTTTCATTTCTGCACTCACTCTTTTCTGCGCTTCAATTTCTGCAATTCTCTGTGCTGCCTCAGCAGCCTCAATGGCTGCTCTGGACTTGGCTTTCTCTCTTTCTGCAATTGCCAATGCAGCTTCCTCAGCTAGCCGTGCCTCTTCCAATCTGCGCTCTTCTTCCATTTTCCAAATCTGAAGCTCTCTTGCCTATAATTCAATATTTCAATCCAGATTATAGAGAACCTGTAAAAAGGCATATTGTAGAGCTGACACAATGATCTCTTACCTTTTGTTTTGCTGTGAGGGCTTCTTTGCAGGCTGTACTGTACATTTCCATGGTTTGCTTAAGCTCAAGCTTCAGCCTTCTCATTTCAGCTTCAACATCTTCCTGTAAGTACAGAGTGTATATTATTTAATATATAATTGAGTGAGATTAACAAATAAGTTGAGAAAATTACCATTCCCTGCGACGCGGAGGAGAGCCTATCAGTGCTTTCATAAGACATTGATGACATGAAGTCCGGTGGAGAGCCAGAGGCAATGTCTATGGATCTCCTCCCATACTGCATTGACTCAAAGCTGTTGCCGCAGTCCACGTCTGAAACATTTGAGAGGCGGCTGGTACGGCCTATTTCTAGGGCATCATAGAAGGCTGGAAACATACGGTCAACGCTCGGTCTACCAGAGCTGACAAAGGAAATGTCAGTATCTGGCACGGAAAGTTCCCCATATGATTTGCCATTGACACCTCTCCTGGTGAAGGGGGACCTGAAAGTATCTGATTCGTCGTGGGATCTTCGCGGTTGCTCCAAAGGGGGCTTTTCAACAACTCTTTTATTGTTGTTGATGTTATTATTAATTGGAGGCTGAGGAACTACAGGCTCAGGTGGAGGAGCTGGTTTAATGCTTAGTTGGTTGTGCAATGGGGAGATAGCTGGTGCAGGACGGGATGCAGGTCGTGTGGATTGAATCTTCCCTTTGGAAATGACATAGACAGTTGTAAAATCAGGCGCTCCCTTTAACACGGTGCCTGGAACATCTGTGATCTTGAATCTAAGAAAGCCTGTTTTGTTGGAGGCACCAAGAACTAAAGTCTCGATTGCTGAGTGAGTGGTGTATTCAATTATAGCTTTTGCTACGTCGGTGTCTTCGAGCACCACGTCTTTGCATTGAATCTGGCAACAATTTTTATTTTTTCAGTTATGTGAAAGAAAGAAAGAAAGAAAAGAATAGACATGCATACATCTTTACGTGTGCAAAAGCAACGAAATGGAAGAAACAAATCCTTGGTCTGAGGATCTGGATCTCTGCACACCAAAATACAATCTCCATTGGGATCAGCAATTTGGTTCCCCCCTGCACAAAAAATCATCATTTCGTTGGAACTGATAATAATGTTTGTGGAACTGAAAGACAAACACTCAAGACAGCAAGAGAATGCGACGAACTCATAGAAGAAGACTTGATTTTAACATGGATTAGAATAACGCTTGCGCCTCTCTGCAGAATATGGTCGATTGCCCATTTCAGGGCATTTTGGCTGTTTTTGTCCTTGTCTATTGCCACAGCCACCAATCCATTTCCGGTTCCTTCCCTTTTCTCTGTCTGGGATCTTGCTATCCACATTCTCTCTCACACGCAAATTTTTTGCATATAACTACTGGTTTCTCTATTTCAAAAACATCACAAATAAAAAGAAAACCTAAAACCTACAAAAGTAAAAGCGAAAGAGAAAGTCCTTTTCCGATATGCTCTTCTCTCCCAAGACCAACAGGACGAGAGAGAGAGAGAAAAACAACAAGGAATCCCTGTTGTTTGTCCTTCAATTGTCCGTTAGTCTTTATTTTTTTTTCCTTTTTTTTCTCTCAAGTTTTGTTAGTCTGGCAACAAAAAGAGGAGTCTTAAGTTGTGTGTTTCCTAAATTAGGCGCGCAGAGCTCTTTTTATAACTGTTTTGGTTTTTTCAAAGGAAATATTCCGCAAGTGTCTCCCGGCAGTTAGAGACCGCCCACAATTTGCGGCCGCGCACTGACCTCGATCAACTCAAAATTATCCACTGCATTTTATTATTATTTGACTAGTTATATATGATTTAATCCTAATTATCTCAGAACGTTTAAAAATAAAATTTCATTAAATTAGTTTGGTCACATATAGCATGATGTTGCAATATAAGGTTTGTTCCTCTACTCTTTCAAAATTTTTTATATAGAAAAATCATACAAATATTAGCCAAAGAATGATTATGGTGGTGGTTAGAAAATTTTTAATAATAAATAAAAAAATATATAAATTAGCGCTGTTACTTATATTTCATAATTTAATAAAAATTTAAATGCTCTAGTTTATATTGACAGATTTCAACTTCCCCTCCTAGAATACAACACTTGAGCATAGTATTTGTATATTAACTTTGCTAATAAATTCTCGACCTATATATAATTCAAGAAAGAAATACACACACGAGTAATGTCTTGTAAGCTGCAATTATTGCTTAGAAATAAAATTAAAAAAAAAAAGACAAAAGAGCAGCCTATATAATATCTCCACATGCAGCAAATGTTTCTTGCGCACATGCAGGATGAAGGTCATAATCACACGCATCACAAGAGAATGCCCAGAACCTCCCTTGTCTTTTACAATAGTCGCACACATATGCTTTTGCCATGTCCAATTTCAGTTCATGTTGGTGCTTTACATCCTTCAATTGACGAGGCAATGTATCTCCTTCAATTTTCAACCCTGCTTCTATCTCTGCAATCCTCCTCTCTGTGAAAGGGAAAGCCTTTGCACTGTACAGGGAAATCATGCTTTTCCCATCCGTGGTTACAGTCTTCCCATCTTCTCCAATGATCACTAAAGCTGGAATCCCTTTAATGTTGAATATCCTACACAGGTCTTGCCGTGTCCTGTCCTCGTATGGAATGGCAAGCCATGGCATGTTGCTTAGGTTGATACTAAATTCTTTAAGGTCTCTATCTGTGGACACCAATATAATCTCAAAGCAACCATCTCTCGTGCTCATCAGCTCATTGTAAGCTTCTATAAGTTGGGTAGTGAAGGCGCGGCTAGGTGGGCACCAATGTGCGCCAAAATACAGGCCTATCGTCTTCCCAACAAGTTCAGACACTAGTATCTGCACAGAGGTTTAGCTTTTATTTTACTTATTTGTAAGAAAATATAAGGAAAAAATGTTGCCAAATTACTATGTAAACAACTTACAACATGCACCTCTCTATCATCTCGAGATAAAACGTAGTTCCGTCCTTGATGTGCCAAAAGCTGTTGTAATTTTCCTCCTTGGCGCTTTGCATCATCAATAGCCCTCAATTCCTCTCTTCTCTTCCTGGTAAAGGGAAATGCTTCGGCTCCATAGTCTTCAATCAATCCAATCAGATCTTCTTCAATCGATATTCCATCTGAAGCCAACGAAACAAATGACGGGATGCGATCCACGCCATAGACGTCGCTCAATTGTCCATGCAATTCTAAATCAAATGGAACTGCAAGCCATGGCATGCACTTGAAATGCTCTTTAAAGCCATCCTCATCACGGTCAAAGGAGACTAACACAATCTCTAGCTTTTTACCTTCAGCTCTTAGGCTATTATAAAGCTGCACGAGCTGAGGAGCAAAAGTTTTACATGGCCTGCACCAGTTTGCTGAGAACAAGAGACAAATGATCTTCCCATCACATGATGATAAGGGTACCTGAAGTCAGCATCAGGACAATTAACATACTGTGTTTTGGGCTTCTAATTTCATTGGACTAGATCGAAGCCTCTATTTTCGAAGCTAAATTGCCCTCAATATTAGTTTTTTTTTTTTGAAGCAATTAATGCTTCCGTCCTTCAACAAAGAAACAGAAATATCTTCATAGAATGAACCTCTACAAGTACAAGCGTCCTCTAATCCATAAAAGTAAACATTAAAAGGCAGCATATTAAGTTATATGTAATATGTGGACAATTAAATAATTTCTTTTTTTTAATTGAAAAAAAGAGAGAAAAGAACGGGTGTGTTTTTCAAACAAAATGAAATGAACAGAAATAGCAGTTTCGTGAGAACTTACTTTTCCTTCGCCAGAAAGAAGAAAATCAACCCCTTTAGATGCTAAGACGGTCAGAAAGTCTCTGTTTTCAATTGATCCAACACGCTTGGAAGGCGGATTATCAGGCCCTGCCATTATAACTAAGAGCAAAAGCCGGGGTGCACCTTCTCTCTTTTATACACCTTTCTTGAGATGTGTTGATCAAAATTCAAAAGACAGAAATAAAGAAACAGAAGAGTGTCATTCCTTCACAAAAGAATCTTGGACGGTTCATAAAATACTTCGGCACCTGTTTAATATCTCTATTTTAAAAGTTACTCTCTTTTTCGTTCTCTTTGATTACTACTCTTAAATTTTAAACATGCATATACTATTGAGATTACGATTAAGATTTACCTCTGTGCCATGCCTTCCACATGCTTATTCACTCGTATAAACTAATACTACAAGGTTAGGCAATGAATGTTTTTAAAATTTTAAGCAGAGAAAAGGAAGAGGGATGCAGAATTGATGAATGTTAAGAAAACAGAACCACCTGCCTTGTTATAAAGGTCATTCAGTGAAGATGGGGCAAATGATACTCAATAAAGAACTGCAAACTTTTAGAAGAATCTATGGCATGAAATGGTAGCAATTACCACTTGTCTAACAGAACCTAATGCTAATTCTGTACCACAGAGAAACAAGCTGAACAAGAAAATAAAAAGATTTTTGTTCAATCTAGGACCATCCCTGCCCTGCTTAGCGTGGGTGCATTCTTTGGCCTATAATGACAGCATGCCCTGTGACAAATCAGTCAATTAAAGATGCCATTTTTTTGGATTTCCAACTTTACATAACGATTAGAGCATGTACCCAAGCACAGAATAGCAAACACTAGAGACTATAGCAGAGCAGAAACCACAGGCAGCAATTTGTAAAAGCAAGTTGGCCAATATGTAACAATTTGCTGGAGTAAAAAGTACAAAGGCAGAGTTATTCCAATGAAGAAGGAAAAGATCAACTTTTTGAAAAGATTCCCTATGCTTTTATCACATACTTGAAAGAAAAAGGAATTAATTCAAGGCAGCTAGGTCCATCACTCAAATGGCAAGTAATTTACGAATTCAATGCAAAGCGTGAAAGAAACCCATTAGAGTACCAAGTTTCTTGTGCAAAAGGATTTTCTTTCTTAATTTATAAATAACAAAACTGAACATATTTTCCGGAATAAGGGCCAAAGGGAATATAGGAGCGGATCGAGTAGAAATACCTTGTTAATAATAATTCTGATGATCGATGAAGCTAATCTGTGGGGTTCGGATGGAATAGAAAGACGGAGAAGATAGTACCTATTGCAAGAGAAGGGGATAATAAGGGAATAAATACGCGCGCGAGCACGTCAAGAGGTCCCCGCAGAAAAAAATAGAAGAGAATCGATGCTTTGCTTACAAATTGGCAGTGCCGAGCTATTGAGCCGGATAAGATTAGCCTGCACTTAGTGTAAATGGTTTAACATATCAAATTAATTTTAAAAAAATTAATACTGTTTTATTTTTAATTTAGTGAAACGTTATAAATATATATGCACATTTCCATACACTGGAAGGAGAGAAATTCTACTGATTCTAAGTATAATATAAACATAAGAAGTCTTTCTGTCTGTCTAAAGTAGCACGCCAAATATTAACGCCAAGAGGTATATTCCATTCCATACAATTATGCTCCCAATCCACCACAAACCTTTGGGTTTTTTTTTTAACTCGATTAATCTAACTTAAACATTAAAAGTTATTATTTCTTTTAAGTTTCTGGAGTATTTATACAGTGAAATTGTGATTCTAAGTAAGTAGCATGGAATGCAAAACCAATAACATAGGATCCAATCAAAACAAGTAACTACTCTATAATTACGTACATACAATTTTTAAATTTTAAAAGATTGCCAGAAAAAAAAATGATTCGACCTACTTATGGATGTTTGTTTATCCGTTATATATTAAATTTTTCGTGTTTCAATTGTTATATTTTTAGTTATAGATGTAGATATGCTCCCACACAAACAGAAATTAACATGACAAAATAATAATTGCGTTTTCAACTACTAATAAATGGCCAATAAAAGACCTGAACTCCTCTGGGGAAATAGTATTTCTTTGCAGGATATCAGGCATTGATAGAGAAAGAGAAATCATCATCCGTCATTGCTCTAGAAGAGTAGATTTCCCCTTCACTTGCATTAGAACTAAAATCATCGTAGTCGCTATCTCTATCCTTCAACTCCTCGATTTTGTCCACAGCCTCCCTCAAATCCCACCTTCTCTCCACTCGCCATTCACAGCAACACATCCCTATCTTCAAAAGCTTTAGCATCTCGCCTTCCCCGTTCTTAGTACCTCTCATCTCCATATCAAACACCTCACCCGTCCACTCCTCTCTAACAACTGAGTTAACCCAACTCGCCAAATCTGCATTGCCACCTTTCCCTTGCCTAAGATAATTGGCTGGGAACTTACCGGTTAACATTTCCAGGATGAGTATACCCAGACTCCAAACATCCGTCTTCCTGGTTGTGCGGTCACTCTGGGTGAATTCTGGAGACTTATAGGCCGCCATGACTTTTTGAGCGTGATCTTTGTTTACTAGAGGCACCAACGCGTAATCCGTCAATAGGGGCTCGAACGTGTGGTCTAGAAGCACGTTAGAGGATTTCAAATGACCATGAGGCAGAGTTAGGTTAGGGAACTCTTTGTACAGGTAAGTCAACCCCCTCGCTACTCCTTTTATGATCTTTAGGCGAGTTGGCCAGTCAAGCCCTGCTTGTCCTGAACCACGCTTACCTGAAACACAGGTGAACGAATTATACATTATGATACAAAGCAAGATGACATTGAATTCAAGTACATACCGTGAAGATGACTAGCCAAGCTGCCATTTTCAATAAAGTCCGAAATTAAAAGTTTCTCATCTTTTCTGTAGTAGAATGCCATAAGCGGAAGCAAGTTGCGGTGTGACAGTGTTCCCAGTCTAGTAATGTGCCCATAAAATTCTTCCTTGTTTGCATTGTTCATCTCCCTAAACCTCTTCACAACCATAGCTGGCCCATCAAAAAGAACTGCTTTGTAGGAGGACCCGAAATTGCCACTTCCTAAAACCTCAGCAGAGGCCCTTAGAAGGTCTTGCAAGTCGAATCTCTCTCTATCGTTCCTAACGAAATTCAACAGGCCCTTGTTCTTGCCCAGCTGATCGTGATCGGGTGATTCAACAAAGTGTTTTGGGGCCATCATGGCAAATTTGGTTTGGGCTTGAGTTCCTTGGACTTGGAGCTGCTTCGCCTGGGTCGTTTTCGTCCGGCGGCCTCGGAAACAGGCAGATGCAACTATAGCGGCTAGCGCAAGTACGGCAACTGCTACTACCACTATTACTATTATGGTCTTCTTCTTTGAGGACTTGCATGCCGGCAGCGGCTTTCCACATAGGCCATCGTTCCCTGCTTTGTGACAAATTGAATTGCTGCAGTAAATGGTTCGTTCTTTTGAAGATGTAGTATGTTTTTGCTTGCTTGTGATGATATTCTGAATTTTTCAAACGCTTCGTTTCTGCTTTTTCTTTTGCTTCTCAACTTTCTACATATAGCATGTTTGACATTTCTTTTAATTTAAAATTGATCTAATTGATATATTAAGCTAATTAATTATTTCTTTATTAAGCAAAAATGAAAAAAAGTTAAAATAAATTTAAAAATAACAACAGTATATTTCATCATATGACAATCATTACTTCATAAATATGACTGCAATTAATTAATATATAAATAAATAATCCTATCCTTGAAAGGTAGAATTAATATTAAGATTCACCTGCTAAAAGGGATGGATCGACTCCAGCAAGGGCAACCGGAATATGACCCGTCAAATGATTATTTGCGACATCGAACAAAGTGAATTCCTGTTGAAACTCTGGTATCTCTCCTTGAAACTGATTATTCTCAAGGCCGAGCCTTACCAGCTTGGACAAAGGAACAAGCGAGGAAGGGATTGGACCCGTGAAGTTGTTGTTTCCCAAATAAAGTTGAGTCAAAGAATTCATTCCAGCAAAAGCATAGTCAGGAATTATACCCGAGAATTTGTTGTACGACAAATACAAGGCCCTCAAGGAAGTGAGTTTATTCACTGCAGGAGGCAATGGACCCTCAAAACTATTGTTTTTTAAGCTCAAAGCCCTCAACTTAGGCAACTGCGCGAGGGAATCTATGTCAATCTTCCCCGATAGATCCATGCCTTCGAGAGTCAATTTATCTATGCCGTCATCGCTGCAATGCAAACCCACCCAATTCGCAGTGTCCCCGCTGCATGGGTTATTGATTGTGTCGTTCCAGTTGTAAAGTTTAGAGGGATTAGAGAGGGAATTCTTGAGCGCAAGGAGAATGACTGCGTTGCTGTCACCAAACGACGACGTGGCAAACATGCACGACGCTAAAAATAGCATCGGAATCCGGCCTGCGCGACCCATCCCGAAGCATACATGAATAAACACAGATGAGATTCAAGACTATGAACTGATTTAGAGGAGGAGGCCTCAGCAGCAAAATGCCAAATTAATATATTAATTGACGAAGTCCTCCTATATTGATACAATTACTTAAGAATGAGCTGGGCTGTCAATTGAGGAGGCCGGCACTCTTCTTTTTCTTTTTTTCTTTTCTACACTTGCTTTAATTTCATTCATTCATTCCGCAATTTTGACGTTTATTGCCTTGCTGCTATGTTTGGGTGTGTCCTGGTAAGATCAAGATGGATGCTTTTTCTTGTTCATAAAATATAGAAATATTAATGGCTTAGCCGTCCGTAATAATAAAAGACAACGCTATGACCGTGACTCGTATGTTTCAAGAATATGTCTTGTCTTGTGGGAAATTTCGTAGATTCTCATGAAAAGGATCGTTCGACTACATAAATAAATATTATTACAACTCATCACAATCAACGACAATGAAGAACTTACCCCTTTTGCTGCACCTGTATGCATACGAATACGGTATTATTACAAATAAATAAATAATTTAATTATATTGTCGTGGAAATAATCACTCAATCCCAGTCGCTGAACATACCTTAGGAGTTGGGCCATTTTTGAGTTGGACCCTGTCCTATCCTTAATTCATTTTGAAAGCATTGTTTAGCCCATTATCATTGTCCTAAAGGTAGTACAAGGCCCAATCAATACGTACACATGGCACTTGAATTGACAGATGGGGTCACGTGGAAGACTCTGCTCCCATTGGTGGCTGAGGTCCAGTCCAGGCCCTAGCCCACGTGTGATGGACCCGTGAGATCTTCTGCAGTCGCAAATCAAAATTAACTAAAAAAAAGAATTCACGCTTTTAAATTTTTTTTAACCAAAAAAATAGGTTGAAATGTTAGTAAATGATTATTTTCAAGCAACGAATATACAAAAGGTCTTTATTCCTGGCTTGAAGCTTGGATAGGATACGAAATTTGAAACCTCTAGCGCAAGGCAGAGAGACGACTCACAGTCACGGGATAAAGCCAGCCTTTCTTCTGCTTTTAACCTTTCACTTCTTCTGCTTTCGGCACCTGTCCTCATACGCATACATACATGCATGTAATCGCCTGTTAACTACATATTTCTGAATTTGTGGTCTGAAAGAAAAGAAAAGAAAAGAAAAGAAAATCTTCATTAGTATCATTAGATTGGTATAGGATTTAAAATTAAATTTACGTACCTCCTAATATAGAAAATTAGGCATTCAACTCTCAACTTCTTGGCTTGTAGACTATTAATTTGTCACCAACTATATGAGAAACATTTCTGTTACTATTTAGGAACAAATTACTAGAAAGCATATTAGGCTTGCTTACTCCCTCAAGCAAAGACTATGTTTATTTTTAGCCTATATATAATGTTGCTTTCTTCAAAATCAGAAAAAGTATTAAGAATCACAGACCACTCGCCGCTGTCTATATAATAAGGCCCGATACATATATTTCATTTCCCTCCTCAGGCATGATCCTACTCTGTTCTTTTAACCATGAATCCGTCAATCGCTTCTGGTGACGCACATATCCATGTCCAGTTCTCCGATTCACATGTGATATTACCTGATCAAAACAATGAAACAGAGCGTGCAAATGTCCCCTTATTACTACAGCCATCATATGCAAGGTCCAAATCCTTGCTCTTCGATGAACTCCGCCACTTCCGAATAAGTCTCAAATGGTGCGCTCTTGATCATTCCTCTTGCCTGGGAAAATTCATATCATATTTCACTTTCATACTCTCCACCATCGTTGTTCCCATCATAAGCTCCCTCTCTATTAAAGTTCCATCCTCGGATGATCCCATATCTTTCAACACGCTGGTGCAGTTGCCCGAGTCAGGCCTGGCCCTCATTTCTTTCTTGACTCTATCCGGCTTCTTTAGAAGGTATGGTCTGAGGCAGCTACTGTTCCTGGATGCTCTGCAAGATGATCCTTTATACGTTAGACGCGGATATTCCCGGGAGCTTGACAAGGCTTTTCGCTTCCTGGCATTCATATTACTGCCATCTTTTCTTGTCGAACTGGCACACAAAGTCATATTCTTCGGGACAGTGAAAATAGCATTGCCATACATGAGCTCAGGTGTTCCGCTGAATTCGATCATGTTTGTGTTGGTATTGGCATCGTGGGTTTACAGAACAGGTGTGTTCTTATTGGTCTGCATTCTGTTTCGTCTGACTTGTGCGCTTCAGATATTAAGATTTGAAGGTCTTCACAAGTTGTTCGACGGATGCGAATCAGACGCCGGGGTCATATTTAGGGAGCATGTTAGGATTAAGAAACAGTTGTCTGCTACGAGTCACAGATATCGGTTTTTCATTATTGCCTGCTCTGTCACTATCACCATTAGTCAATTAGGAGCGTTGTTGTTAGTTCTGTTATTCAAGTCTGACAAAACTTTCATGAATTCAGGGGATCTTGTGGTAAGTTTGGTTTTCAAATTAAATTCTTTTAAAAAAAAATCCTGGTCAATCAGTTATTTTATTTGATTGGGTTTACTATCTGTGGGAGAATATTGCAGATTTGTTCAGTGGTACAGCTAAGTGGATTCTTCTTATGCATACTTGGAGCAGCTAGAATCACTCACAGAGCTCAAGGCATCGTGTCCATAGCGACTAGATGGCACATGATGTTGACATCTGCATCCGCCAGGTTAGATCAACGGAAAACAAATGTCCCAGACGCTACTGGTGATGGCACTACAGTTCCAGATTCTGCCGAGGGTGATTCGTCAGACGTTTTCATCTCAACTTCCTCACAGGAATCATCTTCTTTCCAGACCAGGCAGGCTTTTGGTGAGTAGTATACTTACTAGTACTTTACGCCAAAAGTAAATTTCTGTCTTGCATTTGTAAGAATCAAATAATCACTACACTGATGATTTCTGCGCATGCAGTGGCATATTTGCAACACAACAACGGGGGGATCACACTATTTGGATTTGCTCTCGATCGTGGATTGCTTCATACACTTTTTGCATTTGAGTTCTCTTTGGTGCTGTGGATTCTCAGCAAAGTAGTGGTTCTGTCTTGACCGAATGCCCTTCCGGAGCTTCCTTACTTCTCTACACACAATAAATGAAGTTACTGTATATTAATCTGGAAATATATTGTTAAAGCTTTATACACAAATGAAATCACTATTGTTTAAAAATACTATAAAAAATTATGTAATCACAATTATACATCTTTTTTCGGTAGTATTTCTTTGCAAGAAAATTGCCTACACCATCTGCCACTTTCGATTCCTTATTGAGATTTTGTTCCCATACACAACCAGGAGTAATCAAAGATATCCAAGTCCAGGGCGCGGCTTGGCTTTTCTGTTTCTAGACGATTTTACATTTCGATTCCAACAAATCAATCCAAAGTTCACTTGCCGAAAGTTTCTAAAATATCCGAAGTTCAATTTTTCCTCATCTATAAAAGCTTTTCTCTTCAATTCATGAGAAATAGGAAAAACTTCTCCTTAATCCTCATCCTTCATACAAGGAAACTCTTACCACAAAACTTTTCTCTCTGCTTTCCATAAAACAAGTCCTTAGGTGTTTTGTCTAATAGGGCCGTCAAGTCGTTTGGAAAATTTGAACAGTACAGACTTTACTCGCTCGAGAGGACCGACTCTATATAAACGACCATACTTCGGCACCCCACCCATCGTTACATTATTTGAAATGGCCCTGATTAAGCTTAGAGAGATGTAAGGACAAACAAAATACTTTTGAATAAGTAGAAACCCACAAGCAAGAATGCTGAGAAGAATTTATATGCCATGACGAGCAAACTCAGGGGGAAAAAAAAGACTAGACTGTGAAAATACATGTTTACATATGTACAACATTAACAGCAAAGTCAGAGGAACCTATGGAATTGATTTTATATCATAAACAAGATGGCATCACTGCTGATTCTAGTCTACTTAACAACTCCAGAACTTTGATAGGAAGTAAATTAACTCTATTCATCAGCTAGTCTCATTCTTGGACAAGATAAGGAAACTGGCCAAGGATGTCTACAATATCCCCCAGGCATGCAATCAGCTTGTCCCCCTGGCGCCTTACAAAATCAGTTTGGAACTCCTCTGCTATACCTGGGACGTTGCCTTGAGCTATAGCATGGATCAATTCTGCATTCTCACACAATCTCTCCACCATCATTTTCTCTGTTTCTTGCATGCTAACTGTCTTCTTTTTTCGTTTGCGAATACTTTTAGGCTGTTCTTCCACAAGACTGTTTTGATATTTCTCTTCAGCATGGATTTTTTGAGCCTCTTCCTTTCTGCAGGACTCCTGAGGCTTCTCTTCCACACGACTTTCCTGAGGTTCTTCATCCACGTGGACTATCTGAGGCTGTGGCTTTTCGCTGATCATCTGAGGATTTTCTTCCTCACAATTTTTCTGTGATTCTTCATCAATATGGACTTCATGGGGCTGTTCTATCGTTAAGCAAATTTGATGTTTTTCTTCTTGTTGGGTTTTCAGAACCACTGACCGCCGTCTTTGTCTCTTGGGCCCTACAAGAAGTATTAACATTACAACACAACTGACAAATTGGTCTTAACACCACACCAGTGCATAATTACAATAGTTTACTCCATGTGCAAGATCAATGGTTCAAGAAACTTTAATAGTTAAGCTAGTTTGCTAAACCATCTTCCTAGTCTCTGCTAAAAATTCCACTCCAAGCTTTACGTTTCAATAAATCTCAAAACATTTAAACAATTCGTTATATAATTCCCAACACAACACATTTGAACATCGAGTCAAAGTCCTTAATGTGAACATATAAGCCTTCATCATGTAAAGCTGTGCACTGCTCCAAATCATGCACATGAGACTATTGTCTCAAAACATTTAATGCCCAAAGGGCCAAAAATTGCAACTACTGGTACAAGACAAAATAACAAGCCATTTGAGAAAGCCGTGGCGGGAAAAACAAATAGAGGCTCTGGCATCTATTAGTAAATTTGCATACAATTCTACTTCAATTTTGCAACATAAGAAACTCAATACAATTGCACTAAAACTATCATACCAGGCACTTCAGTGTCTCTCAATGCACCTCACAAATATGAGCTCAAAAAATTATAATTTTTCCCTCTTCTTTTGAGAAGAGAAGGGGAACAAATGCAATTTAATTATCATAACATCCCTTACCTGATTTTTCATTTTTTTCAACCAAAGGAAAGCATCATCACCGTTTAACAGTAATTATATAATTAAGCTAACCTGAAAATAAGCATTACTAAAACTATAACATGCTAGTTTAACGGCTCTGCAGCTTGATTACAGTGAATCTAGCAGCAGCGGAGACACATGATTATGAAAAGGAAGGGAAAATTTAAGAATTTCACTTCAAAACAAGCATATTGCGACAGCAAATGGCAAAAGGTTTTAACTTCAATTTCTCACTAGATAAATTCAACAGATGGAACTTTCAAATTATAGCATGATAATAGTAAGGGAAATTGTCTTTAAAATCCTCCCTTAAAAACACAAATGTCTGTCTTTTTTTCGTAATTTGAATACCATAATTTAAAGAACAATCATTAAAAAGCTGCTATGGACAAACTTTATACATCAGAGATCCGATTGTCTTCCTGTCTTATCAATGACTATACTTTCAAGAGTTCCTAGTAGAGAAATAATTCATTTGGTTGTGAATACAGTTCCATAAAAGGAACAACACTGAAAACTGAGCAATAGAACTTAACCCACAACTGTAGTGCAGTTAATGATAATCAGCACAAAATATGAAAATATACGATATCAGATTTCATTAATCATTTGTGAAAAATGGGAAAAACGCACCTAGTTTTGCTATTACATTAAGAAGGTTGGCCTCTACTTCGGGATCATTATCTGGGTCAGTATCCGCATGGTCCTTCTGGGCCCTCACATAATTGTCAATAGCTTTAAACAGATCTTTATCAAAATTCTCTGGAAGTCGGGATTGTTTTCTCATCTCACAATCCAATAACCAATACGATTCCGTCTTGGACTTGGAATCCCATTGTTTGATCTGGTTGTATTCAGCCAATAGTGAGTTCCATTTGCTCCGGCACTGATTCAAAGTGCGTGATACGTCCATCACAGTACAGTTTTCAACAATAATTTTCCATTTCTGATAGGAAGACAACGCTTTCAAACAATCCCCTTCAACGGCAGCGATCTCATTGACGAGAATGAGAGCTTCTTTGTTGGTCCAAACCGGAGCTACCTGAGAACGTGTACGCGGAGCTCTCGCTACAGATGATTTATAGCTATAACTGTCTTCCATTCCCTTTCTACGCCTAAAGCCTCTCTTTTGGGGCGTTCGTGAGTTTTGAAACTCGTCGGTGGATTCTATCGGTTCCATCGTTCTAAGCTCTTTGTACTACCGAAACCACCTATACCAAATTCAAATTTGTGTTCTTTTTTTGTCTTAATGTTTTACTTTCTCTAATGCGCATTAGATCAAACGGTTTAGCTACCAGATATCGAACGTTTTCTAAAGAAAATATAATAATCTACGAAAAAAGAAAATAGAAAAGCAATAGGGCTGTGAGAGATACCAGATAGAGGAGATGAGAACGATAGTGCATTCCTCTGATCACCATTACACCTGGGCGATCGCCATTTTCTGCTCAAACTCAGGTTGGGCGAATAATACGAGGTCAGCCTTTGGTGGTACCCGCTACCAACAAAGCCCGCGACGACATATCGCGTCCAGATTCCACCGTTGTGGTAAAGTTGAGTTAATGGACCGGGTTTTAGCCTGGACTCCGTGGGCTGGACCAGATGTTAGGGCCCAAACATGCTCTAAAAGATTTTTGTGGATCAGGTATCCACGAAAATCCGCCCGAAGATTGTTAAAAATCTTTCTTGGAAAAATTACCCCTTAATTTTTAAGCTAATTATCGAGTGGTCCTTTTGAAAACACTCATTCAATTTCCACCTCTCTTTTTTTTTTATATATATATATATAGAAAGAGAGAGTTCGTAAAGCTTTTATAGTTTAATACTATTATTACGATTATTAAATTAATAGCTGGGGCCCCAAAACGGTGTTAATCTATATTGATTGGGTTGAATTGGGGAAAAAAACTACCAGCGTGTTTTTCTTCATTTCATTAGTCAAATTTATTTTGTTAATCTTTCTCCTACCAAAATTGACCCCACCGAGATTTTCATTGCGTTGGCAAATTTTAGTTGAAGGTTGAAACTTAATTTGGGACGTGTTATCGTCCAGATACATTGAACCAGATGTGCCTCCTTTCCTAGTTTCGATTTTTGAAGTGGCACCGTATGGCACACGCTTCGTAACTTGCTACTCAGGGATCGCAACGCGGAAAACGATACTGGCTGTCTATCTGTCTAGATTCATTGTATCTAGACGCTATACTATTATTAAGATTTGAGTTAATAATTTTATTTCCTAAAGAAAAGGGTTAATGATTTTATTGTAAATTATTAAAATATTTTGCTTATAATTAAATAAAAATAATAAAGAATAATTTTATGATCTTTAAAAATTTAAAAATCTTAAACCAACAATATTTCAATCAAAAATGCAATTTATGTTTTTATAATCGGAAAAAAATTGTAAAACAGTCAATTAATTAATATCTAAAGACAAAATATGTATGACACGAATAAAAATATAAAATCAGTAAAGCATAGGTGGAGTTAATGAGGCGGGCCCACTCTGTCCTCCTTGAAGTTGGCTTGGCTCCCCTGGTTGTTGCAATTGCATAAATAGTCTCCACCACCGCCTCGCCATCCTCGAAACCAGGAAAAATTACGGAGCTCCAAGAGAGATACAGAAAGAGAGAATCCTGAAGAAATTTCGGCTAAACCTTCATCGTTTAGCCCTTATTCTCTCTTTTCGTTTCTCTTTTTTGGCGCAACCTCCGCTTTCTTCAACATCTCACCTTTCTTCATTGGCCAGATCGGTGCTTATCTGCCATTACTCCCTCGCCAGTTCTTAAACCCGGTCTTCGATCTTCTTGTAAGCAACTCAACTTCCTTCACGTTCCTTTTTCGTGTACGATATAATCTGCTTTTATTGATTACAGATTTTCTTTTTCTAATTTTCTGTTTTTTAAACTTCGTTGGCTGTTTTATTTCACTTTTTTTTTTATCTCCTTTTCGGAATCGCCTGTTTGATTTGCTGGTATATTGGTGGAATAGAATGAAATAGAAAAATCGAACATTCGCTTTTCTAGTTTTAAGTGAAAGCTAAGAAAGAAACGTAATCATAAAGAAAAAGTTAGTCTGTAGATCGTAAATTTATATATACCCTATGATAATTGTGAAAGGCAACTGGTTTCTCAAATTGTTACCTGTCAAAATGAAAATAAACGGAAAAAAAAATCTGAAATTTATGCGTGCAACTGGACAAATCTTGATGGGGACACTTGGGCTCGAGTTTAATTTTCGTTATATTGGGATATGAGAGATACGAGCTACAAGAATAAAGGAAATTAAACACAACTAAAACTGGGAACTGGTTTATTTACTGATGTGTAACGGACTAGTTTTAGATAGTAACACGTTATCTCAAGTTTTAGTTTTCACTGTTGGTTGTTCTTAATTTTAATTTCACTTTATATTTCTTCGGTGGAGTGGTGACGGTAACGAAAGTTTTATTTCTCAGGAGTTATACCAAAATGGTTTTCTGGGTTTTTGGCTATGGTTCGTTGGTGTGGAATCCGGGATTTGAATATGATGAGAAAGTGATAGGCTTTATCAAGGATTACAGAAGAGTATTTGATCTTGGTATGTTTATCATTAATTTACATTTGTTGGGTCTATTGCTGATTTGTGGACGTTTACCGTATTAATTCTACAATTTAAAATTGACTTTTTAATTCTTTGTTAACATTTCTGTATTCCAGCATGCATTGATCACAGAGGTACACCTGAACGTCCTGCGAGAACTTGCACATTGGAAAATGTTGAAGGATCTGTTTGCGTAAGTAGATCTCGTTATTAGCAGTCATCGCATTTTACCTAATTTTGGTTGGGAAGATCAGACAAGATTTTGTTGTTTCAACAGACGTGTTTCTCCTCATTTATGAATTTTTTTGTCCTTTCCTTTTAGTGGGGTGCTGCTTACTGTGTTCGTGGAGGACCTGAAAGGGAAAGACTAGCAATGGAGGTATATGCTTTTGTCACCTTTCAACTTCAAACTTCTTAGGATGATAAAAAATGGAAGTAAGCAGTATTGTTTGTGAGCAATAATATTGTAGCTATGACTGAATGGCATTATTGTGGGCATTTTGTTAATTGATTAAAAGAGCTGCCTAGGAAGTGCATAACCTTATTTGTTTGAATTAATAATGCTCCTTTATTATAAAAAGAGAATCTTTCATCCTTTTACCCATCATGTTGATTTACACTTTGCTGGAAAGCAAACTGATAATTTTTTCCCCCCTGTAGTATTTGGAACGGAGAGAATGTGAATATGATAAGAAAACTCTCGTAGAATTTTACAAGGTGAGCTGACGGTTTCTCTCATTGGACTTTTAAACCTGAAATTGTCAATTTGATTACCTATGCTTCTGTTTTCATGCCTGCTATGTTCTTATTTCTAATCATGTGTTTCCCTTGATCTAGGAAGGGGATCACTCGCAGCCTGCTTTAACAGGAGTCATAGTGTAAGTAGCTGCTCAGCATCAATTCAAACCATTGTTTTATTACAACAGGCAATGACAAGGCCTATTTTTCCTTCATGAACAGTTTCACTTCCACTCCGGATAAAATATCAAACAAGTACTACTTGGGACCTGCTCCCTTGGAGGAAATGGCTAGGTATATTGCATTGGCCTATTTAATTTATTTTTTTTCATCCCAGCCAAGTTAGTTCTTTCGATTGAATATATATTTTTTTTTTACTATTTCAGCCAAATTGCAGCGGCCCATGGACCTTGTGGGAATAACAGAGACTACCTATTCCTGTTAGAAAAAGCCATGTTTGATATTGGTGAGAATCATTTTCTTAAAAAGCACCCATCGTTGTGCGTAAATGTATCATATCACTTGAATCATCACAATTTTCCCAAATGCTTGAGCGCTCAGTGTCTAACAGGTCATGAAGATGACATGGTGATTGAATTAGCAAATGAAGTGAGGAAGGTACTTGGAATTATAGGAAATGGGATTTCCATTGAGAAGAAGGTAGTCGTTACATCCCACTTTGCACTCAATTCCTACATGCCAGCCCTTATACTACGTCCACTCACGGAAGCTGTGGCGCTGGATTCTTAATATCGAAGACAAATAACTGAAGGAAAGGGGGGTCGTAAACCAGAGCTCCACTAACTTGATTACACTCCTGGAGAATCCTCGTTGTTTTTTCGTTTTTTTACACCCTGCGAAAAGATGACTCTTCTTTTTTTTTTTTTTCCTTCCGTGTACCCGTCATTGCTTATTAGTTGTTAGTATCTAGTTGTCTGTTTAGGCTCTTAGCATTGCCGTGTCTAACATTAAGCAAAAGTGTTGGAACAAAATAGATGTAACTGGCCAACGGCCCCCCCACTATAAACAATGATAACTTTTATTTTTGGCAACAATGATAACTGGTGATTCCTTCAACGTGAGTTCTTGGAAAACGAACAATACCAACACTGAAATTCTTCTATTTTGATTCTTCATAAAAGGTGAGAAAATGGTTGAGCTATTTCAATGCTAAAAAAAAATTATACTGAAACTAAGAGAGATCCTTAAGGTGAATTTCTTTTTTAATACGATGCTAAGCAAATACAAATCTTAAAATTTTCTTTTGTTTTAACTTTTATATAAATATCGAAAAACAATGGCGGAAAGCTAAGATTTAATTAGAAATTTTAAAAATGTATGTTGTTAAGAACTGATATCTATTAATTATAAAATCTATTTTTGTGTGATTTAAAATATATTATTAATAAATTAGATTGATTATTAATTTATTATAATTAAATATTAAACATAGAAAATAAAGAAAAAAAGTTAAAAAATTTCTACAAAGGAAATGTCTTGAGTTTTCTATTTGTTTTAATTTTTCTTGCAATATGATTCAATTAAAAAAATTTGAGGTTTCCAATTAAAATATAGGAAAATAAAGAAAATTTATTTGTATTATTATTATTACTATTAATATTATTATTATTATCGGAGACAAGAAAAGCAAAAAGAGAATAGAGTAGGCTTGAGGAGGAAGTCAGATTCCAGGCATAAAGAACTGAAAGTGCAAAATCGCTCTCCGTCGCTCCTCTTTGCTTTTGCTTCACTAATCCTTATTGTTTCTGATCGAACTTCTGGTTAATCTTTAGTGAGCTAATGGATCTCAACGCTCCTCACTCCATGGGTACTACTATCATCGGCGTTACCTATAACGGTGGCGTCGTCCTCGGCGCTGACTCTCGCACCAGCACTGGTAAATTTTTAGCTTTCTGTCTTAGATTTGTTATTTTTGCTCATAAAGCTTCGATTGATTGATTGTCGAAGTATTCTCTCAATCGAAGTTCAAAAGGAAAAAGGTGTGGGGTTTGAGTTCGACGAAATTTTATAAATTTGTGAGCTGCTGCTTTTTTCAGGAATGTATGTTGCTAATAGGGCATCTGACAAAATTACTCAGCTCACTGACAATGTTTACATTTGCCGTTCTGGATCGGTATTATTTTCTCTGTTCTTATTTGTCTGCTTATTGCAATTAATTAAAGATGATTGTTACTACTGTGTTTATTATGAATGCTAATTTCATGCTCCTTTCTTTTGCAGGCTGCAGATTCCCAAATTGTATCTGACTATGTGCGTTACTTTCTTCATCAGCACACGTGAGTGCTTTTTCATTTTCTTGTTAATTTTGTCTAGGCATTTACCCTTTGTTTGGATCAAGGGTTTTTGAGAGTAAGATATTGAGCTGTTTGGGGAAGGTTATTTTAAAGGATCGGTTTTCAGGTTATTTTTTAGCTATTGCTGAATCTTCTGTGAGCCATCACTGTTCAACTCATTCGTAGGCAGTAATTAAATGGCATGTGGGGGTGATTGTCAAACTCTACATAATGAGCTTTGATGTTACTTCACAATTTTGTTGTACGAGGATTTATAAGTTGGATAATGTTTATACATTTGCGGAGTTGGTGAAGATTGGAATGTTTTACTTCTGTTGGTACTTAGTGATGATTTTGCAGGAAGTTAATAATCCATAATGTTATTCTTGTCATTAGTAATTTTCTGATAACAAATTACTCTTTTGGACAGAATACAGCTAGGGCAGCCTGCAACTGTCAAAGTTGCTGCGAATCTTGTCAGGCTACTATCTTATAACAATAAGGTTTGTGCTTATTTTACTTTTGATTGAGAGAGAACAGAAGGAAGGGAAAAACTGGGGAGAGTAGGGGATGTCATGGATTTGCTATTTTGGTATCCTCGTTAAGTTGCTATGGATTCTTATTCAAAAAGTTCACAATTGAGTTTTCCTACTCATGCTTGACCTTCTACAATTTGTATTGCAGAACGTGCTGGAAACTGGCATAATAGTTGGTGGATGGGACAAGTATGAGGGTGGTAAAATTTATGGAATTCCTCTTGGTGGGACAATAATAGAGCAACCTTTTGCTATAGGAGGTTTGTATTTTCCCCTCTACTCTATGAAACAGGGTCTCACAGAGCCAGGGGATTCTCATGCACCAGGGATGGTGCATGTTAATTTGATGCTGTAGCTTGATTACATTTCCCATTACCTCTGCATTTGATTTTATCTAGATTCACCTCTATTTTTTTTTTTTGAAATGTACTATGTTATTTATTGCCTTCTTTCTCCTTTGATAATGGTTAAATAATTTTTCGGCTTTCAGTTTATTTCTTGGAGTTGACTTACATATCTATTTGCTCTTGGCTTGTCACTGTGTATTTTTCTAAAAATTTCTTCAAGTATTGAAACAGCTTTGAATTGCTTAATGCTTCAGTAATTAACATCCTGTGATTTGGGATTCTATTTGATGCAAATGGAAAATCTTATTACTGCAATGATAATATAATATCAGAACAGTTGACATAATGATGGGATTTTCAGGATCTGGCTCCAGTTATTTGTATGGATTCTTTGATCAAGCATGGAAAGAAGGAATGACAAAAGTTGAAGCTGAGGTATGTAGCTGTCAATGCAAATGGAACAATTGTTTAATAACTTGGAACAGATTTTTGATGAACGATTTTGATGTTTGATTGGACTTCATCCCTAGTTTTGACTTGTGAATTTGTATCTATTTGAAACAAAACCAAAACCGTGTTACTAGGGTTAAGTTTGATTGATGGAAGTGCAAATTTAAGATGAAAAATGGATTTTGGTTTTGAGAGAACGACTGAGCTATATTATATGGATAATGGGTCTGTGTGCTACTTAATCAATAGAGAAGAATATATGTGCAAGAATAGCTTTGTCTAAGTATTGATTATACAAGTAACTTTGATGCGCGGCAGCAATTAGTTGTGAAGGCAGTTTCCCTGGCCATGGCAAGAGATGGCGCTAGTGGTGGTGTTGTGCGCACTGTCATTGTAAGTTTTTCAGGAGTAAGCAATGTAGCTATTTCCCATATTCAAAGCACACAAAATGATCAAAAACCCTTTTGGTCTGTGATGTGGTGTTTTTGCAGATAAATTCAGAGGGAGTGACAAGAAACTACTATCCTGGCGACACACTTCCGCTGTGGCATGAAGAGTTAGAGCCTCAGAATTCACTATTGGATATACTAAATACCTCTAGTCCTGAGCCAATGAACATATGATGACTTGAAAGATAGAAATGCCTTGACATATGTTAGCGTTTCCGTCACTGCTTCATGTTGTTTTCTTCTGCTATCAAATAGGACTATTGGTAACTTGTATTCGTTCAACTTGCAACTTAAAGATGCCAAGTATTTCAGACATTGAATTTGGTTATTTTTTCTTGATTATTAACTGGCCATGGCAGCAATGTAAGTAACTCTAGCAAATGAGTCGGTGGAATTACCAATTTTAAGGAGTCAGCCAGTTTGGGCCTATTTAAAGGTGGATCTGGATCCAGTGGATCCGCCTGGTTTGTCTACATTTGATCTTCCCCCTGGGCCCTTGTTGTTTATTATCATAATATCAAAGTTTAACAAGCTGTAAAACGTTGAATTTCTTACGCCAATAAAATTAAAATATAAAACTTTTCGAAAAAAGCTAACTTCTACGCATTGAGATTAGGTTCAGTTTGGAAAGTAATTTATCTTTCCAAAATATCTATTAATTATAGACCATATATTTTTTTAATTATAAAAAATTTAGAATTAAACATAAAAATAGGTAAATTTTTACCGTCGCCTGTTTAAATCAAATAGGCATGTCTTATATGCATATGTTTAAATCAAATAATGTGGCGGGTGATGGTTGGCGTAGCAGCGATTAGAGCTTTTTTTTTTTAACCGCAAATTCATTTATTTATATTTGTGTTACCATATTATAAGAGGAACAATTAAATGGATAGCGTGGTTATTTACAGTAGATAGAAAGCTGGAGACGATGAGTTCGGCTTCAGCAATGGTAGGCGTCAGTGAGTTTCACCCAGTGTTCGTGTACGGAAGCCTCCTAGCTGACGATGTCGTTCGAGTCCTGTTGAACCGCATCCCTCAATCCTCCGCCGCCATACTGAACGGCTTGTCTGTTTTCGCTTTTCATTCGATAATATATTCCGATCAGTGCTTGATGTTTTTCGTTTCTTGGATTTGATTTTTTTTGTCACCGAGTAAGAAATATATTTTGCAGTCATGGGTTTCGCATTAAAGGCCGTGTCTATCCTGCCATTTTACCTCTCCCCAAGAAGCGAGTTACCGGCAAGGTCTTTCCAATTAATTCTTCGTTTTGCGTGTATTTTCTTTTTCTTTCTTTCTTTTTTTTTCATTATTTATTTAAATGAAAATGAAAATTTAACGCAGGTCCTCTTTGGCATCACGGATCCTGAATTAGATATTTTAGATAAGTTCGAGGACGTTGAGTATCGAAGGACGACGGTTGAGGTTTCCCTGATGGTATGGGCGACTCTCTCTTATAAAATCCTTATCCTTCTATTTCTTATAAGCTCAGCTATGTTTGCATATATTCTGAAAATAATCAATTTTTCCGTTTTTGTTTCTCCCGACACATTGAGGGACTCTCTTTCCATGTATGGACAGTTCATATTTTATGCTATCAGAGCCCATGCCCCATATGTTCTCGCCTGAACGTGACCATCATCTACCTAATTGGCTGTTCTAATGATACTCTGCAGGATAATACTGAGAAATTACAAGCATATGCTTATGTTTGGGGCGACAAAGATGATCCCGACTTGTTTGGAGAATGGGATTTCGAGGTGAACTTGTTGTCTTTTCTTTATCTTACGGTATATTTTACTGTAGCAAATAAATGTCTATGACTTGGTTAAGAGATGTTGGTGTTTTATTTTATTTCATTCTTTGTTCCTTGCTCACATACTGATCTTTCGTAATGAATAAAGGAATGGAAAAGAACGCACATGAATGATTTTCTCGAGATGACCACTAGATTTATGGAAGAACTGGAGCTGCCCGAATCAAAGCCTAGAGTAGCCACTTATAAATCCTTCTTTCAGCCAGATGGCAACCCTTCCTCCAAGCCTTGATGGTGTCCTCAACATCTGAAACCTGTTCTTCTATTTTTTTAACATTCAATTGTTTAAAGGGCAAAAACATTTCCCTTACCATCTTCTTTAGAAGGTTAATTATGCGTCATTTTTCCATTATAATGCTTATTATGTTTATTTTTAGTAATTCACAGGCTTCGCAAGATGTGTTTATCTCCTATGGCCCTCCGTTGGTCTCACTCCATGATTTGTGTTTCCCATATATGATTAAAATCACGCAAAAGAACCTCTGTTTCTTACCAGTTAACGAGATCCAAATCCCAAAATAAACGATACTAAGAAAGAATTTAGAATTTTTTAAAGCTGTATGAGTGGAATTTTGCAATTCCATCATTTTGTCTCCTCCAGATACGAACATGGACAGATTTGCTTGATGTTTCATTGACTATGCTAGTTCAAGGCAACCCATTTCCAAATAAAACTGTAACAACGGTAAAAGAGAATTCTTGTTAGGACCAGTTCTGGCCCATGCAAGCAGTCAGTACTCAGTAGAAATACTTACTTTGATCATTAGAGTACAAACCATTTTGTCCCCTCATATTGTTTATCAACGTCCATAGATGCAAAACATTATGTTGAACAATCATTTTGGGTATCATGTTTCAGTTATCACCATTAGATTTAAATAGTCGGTGAGGTCGTTGTTAAGAATTATTAATTCAAGAGTATCACAATAGTCACGAATAACGGCAAAAAAAGTAAATGATGAAACCAGAACCTCAATGCAATAAGTAATAATCTAGTTTAGAAGGGTGTACGACGGCGGATTCTCAGATATCCGAACATTGCTGCCCCTGGCGATGAGCCCTCAAAAATAAATGGCAAATAGCCTGTTGCGCCTTTGTACCTCTGCTGAATCTGTATGTTCAAAACACAAACGCAAGTTTCCCTCAAAAAGGAAGAACAAATAGAAACACGGCAAGTTACTAATTTCTAACAGTGAATTTGGGAAATAGATCAAAGCAAGCTGGGAAAGGGGAATTACCACCACGAAAATTGCACTGAGATTATGGAAAATAAGAAATTCAAGTGCAACAAGTTTTTCAACTTATTTTATGCAAGAATGCAAACAGAAGAGAATTTGGCAACCATGTTGTAAATTTGTGACACCCAAGGGGAAAAGGCTCTAAAGCCCCTACTCCTATTATGTTTGAATTAACAAGCAAGGGATGAGTGCATCTTTCCCCTTACTAATTAAGGTTGAAATCGTAATTGCACTTGATTTCATGAGTGATTAGCTCATGAGTGCATCCAGCAAATGCTAAATCCACCCCTCAATAGAACTCATAAACAACTTCAGAAAAAAACAACAGAAACTTACCTCAAAAATTTGTTGGCTGCTACGTAGACAGTTCCTACCAATTACACACACTGTCCCACCAGAACCCCCACCAGTTATTTTTGCCCCATATAATGTCCCGTCTTCAGATTTGGAGGATTTACAATGTTGCATTTCTTGTACCAGTCGCACAAGTCTGTCTGTCCCATCAGAGCCAAGTCCACAAGCACTGTAGCTGTAGTGGCACTGAAACAGTTGTATATTAGCTGCTACATCCCTTTTTGTAGTTCCATACAGGCATTTATCATACTCCAACCATTGCAAAAGCTTTTTGATTTAAGTTACAAATAAAGTGTGAAATCCAAATCAATGGTAAGAGAGTTAAGAATGTAGTGAGCATGTATTGGCAAAAAATACAATATCTGCTGAAGTATCAGAACTGTATCAAGACCACAAGGATGATCATTTTTATACTTTGCCAATAGTATTTACTAGGGTCCATCAGCCAATCATCCCTCCTACAAAGAAGAGGTATTCCCATTGTTCAAAAATAAAGTTGCCCCCAAGAAAAACAATGGTAAAAATATTTGTGAATTTGGTTCTTCCTTCTAAAGATAAATAATAATCAGGAATCATTTTCTTCCTGTTGAGTAAATCATATATCTCTATAATTCAACAGTAGCAACTAAAATGCAATCATTTGCACCACATTATTTCTACAGAGGAAATCTGCCTTATCAGAGAATTCGGGAATAATTAAAATTCAACAGTCGACTCCAATAATCCATCAAAAGCAGAACTTTGTATGTACCTGATACAAGAGTTCCCCAAGAGATGTCAGCTGCTCATCTGAAGTTGCAGATGATAACAATGCTTTGAAGGCCTAACATCAATTACCAAAATACTCAATTCAGACAGTCTCTCATGAACCAAATAAAATGTCTCAGAAGTTGTTCAAGTTCTTTTTATTATTATGAACAGTAGATCATATGAACCCATTAGCACTGACCTTGACCCTGAAGTTTTCATAGATAGGGTGTTTAGCAGGTGCTCTCACCCCATATGTGTGCTTTTGATCAATTACCGTGACAGGATCATTGTGATCAACATATTTCTCCAAAAATACCTCACCAGGTATGGAATCAGGAAGCATCTTAGCATAAAGAGCTTCATATCTGTAAATCAGATTTGCATGAAAAATTAAAAAGAAAGTAAAAACATTTAACATGACTCAAAAGCTATATATCCATGGAATATACCTAATCTCTATAAAAGAGATTTTGTCAGCAAGAGCATGAAATCACAACAAGACGGTAAGTTATTGTTTTCTATGTTGCACTAAACATTGCGTTTCTGGTGTTGTAAACCAGTTTTTAAGAGAGTGTAAGAAATTATTTTAAAGAAAAATTGTAATACAGTGTTTAAAACAGCTTCATGAAGTAAGGATTATAACAATACCAAACAACTAGTAAATGTAGTTTTGTAAGATATATTGTCAATGAGAAGGAAGCAACACTAAGTTAACTGATTTGGACTCTGACCATTGATTATAACGACAACAACAAAACAATAGTGAGCCTTACCTGTGTGGTGACAAGTTGCACAAATAATCTAATGAAGCCTCAGCTTTGAGCAGTTCAACACCATCCTCCAACTCATCAAGGATTGATCCGTTAACACCGGGCAATGACCTACCCAAAATAGCAGATGCCATAGACTTTATCATCGTTCGACCCATGAAAGCGCCAATTCTTACAGATCCATAATCTGCACCGCCAACACTATCAAAAGGAGAATAATAATCAACTAAGAGTTGGAAATTCTAAAGGATAAAGATAGAATACTTGGTTGAAAAGAATTACTGTAACAAGCAGAAGTTCCACAAGAGTAGCATAGCAATTAAACTTAAAGAAGGATATTTTGACTTGTAATGATCTTCTGAATAGTTTGAATAAGGATCACGAAAAGTAAATGCACTAGTGAACATTCAAAAGGCCAGGTTCCAGTTTCATAGTGCCAGCATTCAATGTCCACATAATAAAATCTGTATGCAACAAATCTACCATGCAAAAAGAGAGCAAAGCCCACAACAGGGGGGTTGAGGTGGTAGAGTATAGTCTTATTTAAAGAAAGAGAGGACCACACTGGATCCCCTAATAAAAAAAAAAGAATCCAGTAAGAACAAGTGAATGAATATTAATCTCTGCCCACACTGGATCCCCTAATAAAAAAAAAGAATCCAGTAAAAACAAGTGAATATTAATCTATGCCATATTCCTTAGTTTGAAGATGGAATCCTTTGGATGGCACAACAACCGAAGAAATGAAAATAATGCATTAAAAGATCACTATCACTTACCTGTGCCTTATCCCTGAATCAATTCCCCAGAATCGGATATGGCTTGGAATTTCTACAAGACCTATTACCTCAGCAGGCTGCATTAAAAAAAAAAAAAGTTAAAGACTGTTGGCATTGTCTCTCAATCTTTAAAGCAAATTTCAGTAGCACAATTTCTATATACCTGGCAAACCATTGCAAGGAGTTTGTTGGCTTCACCACATACTGAAGTCATCTGGTCCATCACACCACATGGAGCTCCAACTATGTGATTCTCCACCTATATAATGGTCAATAAGAATTAAGAGATCCAACTAATTTTCATAACTTCAAAAGGAAATTCTGATTGATGAAAAGTTTCAATTAGAATGATGTATTAATGTCAAACCTTCTGGCAGAGTAAAGCCATATCTCTTGGCCTGATGCTTAATCCTAAGAAGATAGAAGATGGTTGGAATCAACAATTTGCCAAAGATAGACATACATATACTCGTACCAAATCACTCCTCCAGTGAAAATAGAATATGACTTCAAATAGTATTCTCCCCAAATTACAAAGATTCAATCTAAAGTCATAAGCATAAATCTTGAAATATGCAAATTGCTAGACATGCGAACAAGCAAACAATATTTTCCTAAAAAAATTACATATAAGTTCAGGAAGGTTGCAAATGTCTACAAAATAGCATTTTAACATCAGCTTGTACAAACTAATTCATGTTGGAAGAAAGATAATTAATTAAACATTTCACACCAATTTAGCATGTTCAACCATCAGCAAAGTTCCAAATGTGGAAAAAAAAATATAAATTTCACCATGAGCAGAACTTTGCCACTGAGAAAAAAAAAAAAAACCAATTACTTAAAACTCCAATTAAAATAGTATCTAGGAAAATGGCAGAAGATATTGACATTTCCCGATATAGATGTGAAACTAAATATGTTGCCTTAGCTGACACTTTTTTATGCTCTAAACCTTCAATGCTTTAGTTAAGCATCCATTATATCGTAGTAGCCATTTAGAAATCTTAAATTGATTAGAATATCAATATAATAATACTAGTTTGCATAAAGTATCATGAAATTAGAATAATAATCACCGTGAGCAGCAGCTATAGCAGACATGCTAGCTACCTCCACAGAGGCAGAAGAAGATACACCTTTGCCTTCTGGAACTGCAGAAGAAACCTGTATTTTTTACATGAGAAATTATGTAAAACAATCTCCTGAATACATATCATTAAGTATAAACAGCACAGATAATTGATTAAATAAAAGGGAATAATGCATTGAACAGTAGGTAACTGAACACCTCCGAATATTATCGCATGCTTATAGGACAAAGCATCTGATCAACATATATTTAGTTAAAAAGATCTGACCTGTATCTACTATTTTGCACCAGGAAATACACGAAAGTTCAATTAACAAATAAGCAAAATATGGAAATACAGCAATAACTTACCTCATTCTAGGAAATTGTCTGTGTAAAGAATACCAAATTATGATTATGTACTTGTGCAATTTTATTTTTTTGCAGCCATATACCTTTTTTGCAGTAACTAAGTTTGTTACTGATACAATGACACCAAAGTTTTTCTTTTTTTCTTTTAACAAAATCCAAATTTATCATATATCCACCATGTGTACTGCTATGCCGAGGACATGATTGAAAGTAGAATTAATGTTTTCATTGAAATGAAGCTGCTTCCTAATCTCCAGGAATGCAAACTTCAGAAAACCAAATTTGATTTTCCAGGTAAGCAAAAGCAGCACCATCCTTATGTGAAAAATATAACTAATGTTGTTTCCAAAAAACAACTTATTGCGATTCTCATGTGAAAATTATATGTTTATATATATGTTCTAGTTTATTTGGGGATTGACTTTTCCATGTGAACCTGTACCTCTAAAATATTGTAGGAATATACACACACACACACATAAGATAGAAGGAAAATCACCATATATAAACCAGCACTTATATTCCACCAGCAGTCAGAAACTCATGAACATATTCTAGAGATGAAAGAATCTATACCAGCATGCTAATACTATCTTCAAAGCAAACTCCAAGTTCCGTCATCAAAACAAGAATTGACCCTGCAACATAAGCCGCCCACCTAAAGAAGAAATTAGATGAGTAAAATATAAAGTAATACTTGCATATGAAATGGGATAGAACAGTGAAAAAGAAAAATGAAAATGCAAGTAAGACTTGTATACAAAACCAAAAAAAAAAAAAAACAATAATGACATACTTTTGTGATGGATCTTGGGCAAAATATTTCCTTGCTTTCTCATATGACATTGGCTTGTCCCCATCCATGAAATCAGATAAGTCCATGTCAAAAGTTGGTCCACGATTGCTCAACTCTGAACCATATGATACCTGATAAACCAAAATGGAAAAATTATAGATAAATATCAATCTGCATTACTTACGACCCCCAAGGGTATGCAATTCTTTTGCTTCAGCATTAGAAAATGGAAATACTAGCAATTAAAATTTCAGTACTTACTATTTGCAGAACAGGAGTGGGTCCTTGTCCTTTAGTATTTTGCCGGGCCTGGGCATGTTTCCATAGCCTGTGTTTACTTGGATGATTCCTTTGAACAGCAACATGGCAAGCTTCTCGTATAGGCATCTGTGAGAAAGACAACAGAATGATAAAACCACCAGAAGGGGGGAGGGAAACTTGTCAATAAAATACACTTTTAAATGAGATGAAGAGAAAACCCGCTTGTTAACATTGCATATGATGTGAAGGACCCAACAAAAATTACTTTACTGGAATCTCAAAAAGATAAATCCAACCTGCAAGACAAGACTTCCTGAATAATCAGCAATACCTCCCATCACATCCAGCCTTCCAGGTGCTCTTGCCACAAAGATATCTTCCTGTACAAAAATAGCATATGCACACTGAAACCACTACCTAATTTTCAATCTAGCAAACAAACTCTAGTTGTTAAATAACAGAAGGTATCATTATAAACAAATGAAAAATTGATGATAAAAGAAGCAGCATTCAAGGTGCAGTAAAAGTAGATTGAAATCAAATAGCCTACAAAATGCCAACCTTGAGAACAAACATCCAAGCACAAAGACTGAAAAATTGACAAGCAACAGCATCTAATTGAGATGATAAGTACCTCCCAATTAAAGAGTCCGGCAGCAGCCTTATGCTCCCGCATCTTGCGTTTTTCAGTGTTCTTTTCAGATTCATTTACAGAATCTAGCTCTGCTAAGCTCTGTAAGAAACTCATGGTATCTGAAAGACCTTGAATATCTCCATGAAGAATATCAAAGTCTTCACTGCATCTAGGAAAAGTCATAGAAAGATATTATCAAAATATGCAATTGAATCTATCATCAGATGAAAGACTGCATATGGAGAAAAGAGGAAACCCACGTGCTTGTTGATCGTCCATTCTCATATATTTGGACAACTGGTGACCCAGTAGACTTACTAAGTTCATTTTCAGCATTTGCATACCATTCGGGAATGCTGATATCTCGTCCAGGAACCCTTTGTAATTGATATCCAAGAACTATGGCATCTCGCAATCTCCTTGCCCCACTTAACTAGATTGTAGCAATATAAAAATAAAAGATGGGAAGACTTCTTAGTCAACACATCAAATGTAAGGCATCCGAAATTTGTTTAAAAATAAAATTTTACCATGTTTGACCAGTTAGACGTGGACTTTAAAATGTATCCCCAGAATATATTCTGGTTTTTGATCAGTTGATAATACAAAGGCAACTTTGGAAGGTATCATTAGGCTTAAAATGCAGACCGGAAAGGTCAGAGCTTTGAGTTAATGAGGCAAAAAACGATGAACTATTTTCCAGATAGCATAGTCCTACATGAAGTTCAATAATCTATCGTTCATGTAACATGAGTTTCCTGTTATTTTAGGTTGTAATCACTTTCTCCAACTCTCAATACAATTTATTCTTCATGGCTGCTGAACTGTGAGCAAAAAGGTTTCATGATGGAAGATATGCACCAATTATTTACAAATAGTTATTGGCATGCTCAGCTGAAACCACTAGCATACGATTATCTAGCACAATAATATGGAGGGTATGGGCTTAACTTCCAGTGTCAACACCAAAATATTAGAAAATTTGTATAAAGTGTCCCAATAGGGACTAAGACCTTCAGCCTAAAAATTTCTCTTCATCACATTTTGTCACTAAAATTAAGAGGGGAGTTGCCTTAGACTCAATAATAGTAATCAAACAGCATCAAAACTTCAGTTACCTTATCTGAAGTGTAGTTTTTCCCAATAGCTGTCTCCTGTAAGATGTGAGCTGCAACCTAAAGTCAAAATAGAAGAGAGACCAAACTCAAAGATGAATGGAAACTTGGACACATACTTCTAAGAAATAAAGTTTTGGACAATAACCGACAAAAGAAAATGATACCTCGCCACCATTAATGCCTCCCTCATAGCATGGTTTCAAACTAATTGCGCGTTCAAGATAGGGTTTCCAATGACCAGTGAGTAAATCTCTCCTAATCATCTCAACTCCACTCTGATAATACTGTTTCCAAAAATACATCTTGCCAATATCAGAACCATGTGAATTACAAGAGAGAAGTGGAACAGAAAAGAAAGAAGACATCATTCGTATAAGCAAGAAATTAATTGCACCTCAAGCATATTTCTCAAAAAGGGTTCTTCATTGAAATAATCTCTTCGTACAAATACAAAAGGTAACTTGAATGCCAGGGCTTCACTGACTGTACCATATCCAATTTTTCCTGAAATAACAGAAATCCCATTAATTTACTCTGTCGTTATTTGACCTGGTCAGATATTGACCTTTTCTTTTTTACAGACCAAGCATACAGTCAGATGCCGCAATAAGATCAGGTGTATAAGCATCTTTTGCAAGCTTTATGAAATTTGGTGGAAGCTCCTGGCTGTCAGAAGCACCACAAACCTGGATCAGAAAACAACATGTGCCATCAACAAATATCATGTAAATACACTCTGCTTAGTAAAAAATTGAAGGACTTTGCTACAAAGCTTACCAGGCACAGCCAACCAGAAGGTAAGTAGTCCTCCTTCAACTTCCAGCCAGATGGCTGCATGTAAGAGAAAAAGATTTGGAGTTAAAAAATAGAATGAAGTGAACTCATCTAACCAATGTAATAGCTTTGAGGAGGACAAAAATTACAAATAGAAAATTTATCAGATTAAGAAAATGGATCGAACACAAGATTAGTATCCTCACCTGTCCACCGAAATTAAGGATAACTAGCTTCACATCATCAGTTACACCAAGTTCCTTCCTTACCTACAGAATGAAATATGGAGAACTACATCAAAAATTAATGATAGGTAACAGAATGGCTTCAAGAGTGCTCCTGAGTCCAAACCTCCTTGCGGGATTTGTGCAGCCTCCTCACAACAAGAGGTACGTCAATAACATCTCGAAAAGCAGGCACTGCAAAGAGATGTATCAAATTAACAACTGGACACCATTCCATAAATATTCGCAGCATCAAATAGAGAACTCAAAGGGGAAAATAAAAGAGGCCTTTATATTGCAGTTGTGCAGGAAGAAACATACTTGGGCAATATCCTGGGAGGCGTATTAGGAATTCACAATGAGAATAATCCTCTGCTATCTGTACCAATTTTCAACAGCACAAACAATTTCACCGCAGTTGCAAATAACTCACTGACAACAAATAATCAAACCAGAAGATGAACATTGAACTCCAAAGAGCAAATGTTCAAGGGCTTGAAATCCTCCTCTGTGAGGTGTCTCAATTTTCAGATGGTAAAAACTTTTGGTACGTTGCATATTAACAACCATAATAGATAGTAAACAAGGAGGCAGACCTTGAACCCCAAAAAGCAGAGGTTTAAGGACCAGTACAGTCACTTAAAATTTCAATCTGCCAGCTCAATGTCCTAGCATAAATAGTTTTCGGTAACTATTCCAAGAGACATTGCATGAAAATGGCTATACGGAGCATATCAAGAGACTTCTGCAATCAAGTGGCTTCTTTGGAAATTTGCTTTAATTCCATACTATCGTTACAAATAGTTGAACAGGACGGAATATGATATCTAAGGATGAAAATAAGGTGGCCATGGGAAAATCTAAGCTTGCTTCATCTCATAAGACCCTTTACTTGTCCTTACCCTCTCAGCTATTATTACACAGAAAGAACAATAAGCTAGCCATATAAAAATATGGTACAGATGGTGTACGTGTCTATTAAAATAAAAATATAATATGTGGGGCTGGTAATTTAAAGAGACTTGGGAGAGTATGGCATTGGTTCCTACCATCACCATGTACAGCTCTTGTTCTTGGCCAGGCAAAGGTATTAGCTAGGATGTGGAAATTTGCCATCTGATACTGATATTTAGAAAAATGGCCAGACCAGATAAAACGTAATAAGGCATAATTAAGTATCAGAAAGGATAACTCTGACAAAGAAGAGTGTAAAATCATTTTGGAAAATCACTCCTGGAAAATAAATAATTATCAATAAAAAGAGAGGATAGGTCACCTGCCACACTATTGAACGATGATGATATCCAGCAGCCATCACATACTCTGCATAGATGAAATCCCAACTGCAACCATAAACCAGCAAGAGAGAAATAATTGTTCAAATAGAACTTCAAACAAGAGAGAAATAATTCCTGTCCGGCCACTGAACAATTCAAAACTCTCATGCTACCTGAAGTTTGTGACACAAACAGATCGAATTCCAGCATCTGCCGCTGCACGGCATGCAACAGGAACTACATCTGACACCTGTTGTTATATCAGCAGCAAATATGATATGATTGTCAACAATTCATTTGAATTTGGCCATTTTCACTGTCTAAGTATTACTGCGCATTGGAATGAATAAGAGAAGACGCATAAAAATACCACTAAGTCAGCTTTGATAGAATTTAGCCACTCTATTTCTGTTGCCAGAATAGACTCCCGAGGTTTTACTGCTGTCTCTGAATACTAGCACATTCCAGAAAAGGAAATCAGGAGAAAATAGCAAAAATAAATAACAAGAAGCAAATGCCGACATGAATGACCTGTGCACGTTAGTGACATTGAGTGCTAAAATTTTAACTGGTGATATAAAAAAAATTATGGCCACAAAAGGAAGCAACGAACACTGAAATACTTACCTTCTCTAGCGAAGCAAGACGATCCACTGTTAATGCATCTGCCTGAACAGCTCCGCAGTCCAGTAGCACCTAGCGAGTTTCAGAAACGAGAATTATTAGAAGCTACACATGTAATAAGCTGTAAATAAGCAAATGTCGCATTCATCGATGCATGACCAAATTAAATTGCATTGCAATTACTTTGCGGATGAAGAGTCGAGGGGACTGTATCTCGGAGGTGAACACAAAGTCGGGTGCACCGGTGACCACGTGCACATCATGCCCAGCAAGAATTAAGTTCCTCACCACCTATTTAAAGTGGGAATTAATTAATTAATTCTCTTAGTATACAATTAAACAAAAACATAAGAGAATGATTCAGATACTGCAACCATACTGACAAGCAGAAGAGCAATCATCAATTCATCATTCACCAGAGAGCCTAGTCATTCTGATCGGATATGAATATGATCTCACGTTTTCCAACAAGCAAAAGTAAATAGAACAAAGCAAAAGATTTGATAGAGTGAAAAAAAGCGACCTCTACAACCCGAGTGGCATGGCCGAAACCATGGCCAGTGACATAATAAGCGAAGACAAGGTGCTTCCTCGAAGCTGATACTCCGCCGTTGTCCTCAATTCTCATTTTCAGTCTCTCGGGTTTCACTTAGTCTTCAGAATCCAATGCAAACAGGAGTTCAGCAGCGAGATTCTATTTTTACTTAAATTCAAAATATAAACAGCGACGAAATGCTAATAACAATTTAAGCAGAACGAATTTAAAGGGAGCAGAGGTGGGATGATAGAGAAATTATTCGAACCTTTTTTAGCTATCATATCATATTATCTAATAATTTGATTGACCAAAATTTGTTTCTTTCCTTTATAACCTTGCCACTGTGTTTGGGAGGGTGAGGAATAAAATATTAAAAACAAGAAAGATGAAAATATAAAATAAATTTATTTTGATGTTTAGATGAGGAAAATAAAAGAGAAAATAATTTTATAAATTTTAATCTTTATTTTTCTCAATAAATTAAAGAAACTAATAATTTTAATTATTTTCTATCAAATATTTTTAAAAATTAAAGAGATAATGATGGGGAAAGAAAATTTATTTATTTATTTATTTTTCTTGTCAATTTTCATTTCTTTCATATTTTCTCGGGATCCAATTATAAACTACGTGTCCCACATTTTTTCCTTTTAAGTCCCTGGATATTCGCTGTTCCTTTCCCGTGCTGACTAGACGGATGGCGATGATCATGAATTATCCTTGACTCGATCACGCTTTTAGATAAGTACAACCACCGTTCTTATTCTTAGTAATTTCCTTTTTCAAATTACCATCCCTTATTATATATATATATATATATATATATATATATATATAGATACGATAGTTAGTTAAGTTTGTTTGGATTTTTTTTTTCCGTTTTTCGACGGCAAAGTTTGATTGGATTTTTTTCAATTGATACTTATTTTATTTTATATATATAGATACGAGTTTTGATTTCTTTTGCTTTTTCAAGGGAAAAGTTTGTTTGGATCTTTTTGAATTGGTTTGTTGAAAAATATAGATAGATCCATATAAAAATATTTATATACTTCAAATGCGATAGAGTTACAAATAGTTATTTATTACATTTTACCATGTCAATTAATAAATACATCCATGCCTAATAAGAAATCAAATCCCTTGGTCACCACCACATCAAATATTTAAACTCTTCAACTCTATTATTCTATTGCAACAAACACGGTAAATGCGCATCAAGTTGCTTTATTAGAACATGTACAAACGAAACTGAATTCTTCCAACTCCCTTGAATAAATTGATCACTTTTTCCTTCGATTTATCAATACGAATCAAATGACGCTACCCATCAAGTCCCTTGAGCGAGGGAAGGGTTTGGTGTGGGCTGGGCCCGGCTTTGTATTTTTGACATTAATGCTTTTCTATTGTTGGGTCTGGGCCATGCTTTAGGCTCATTAGCACCAGTATATTGCGAGTGGAATAAAATAATAGGATATCTGAGGGCAAATTGGTGATTCAATCGTTTCCACTGCTATTCCATGTGTGTATATAAATAGCTGCTTAACATAAGAACAAGTTAGGGTTAGAGCAGGCCAGGCCGCATGCTTAGGTCGAGGAATGAATCGAGTGCAAATAGATAGAATACTAATGGGTTGATTTTTGGTTAATTGGTTTTGATTCGTGTTCCGAGACGAATTTACGGGGCTGGAGTTTGGCTCTTTGGCTGCATACTAGTGCCATAGAGATGAATGCAGCTCCCTATATCAATCTTCTCAACCATTCATCAATATTTCGCTATGAATTTTTTTCTTTTTCTGGCGGATTTGTTTTGTGAGGTTGATATACGTTTTAATCTTTTAAACATCACATCTTTTAATCCTTTTAACATCACCTTTAAATAAAAAAATCAAAGTTAAAGATTGAGCAGTATTTCAGGCAGCCTCTTTGCAGAAATTCAATAGCGAAGAAGGTGTTAAACTGCTCGTATATTGAATGCCTTTTGCTCTTCAGACTTGCTGAGATGTTTCATTGAAGCCGGTCTAGTACGCCTTGGCACATTTTACTACTCTACCATCATCTTCCTTTTCACTTAAAATTACTTTCATAAATGCACAATCGCGAATGATAATCGGTTGGATTATCGGCATACATCCTCTATGGAGAGTGTGGTGATGCAGATTTGGACTTCCAAACTGAAAAATCATTTGAGGGATTGAGAAGGTTTGATTACCACGAATCAATTCAGAATTCAGATTGAGGGAAATTGAGTTGAGAACTAACTTCGAAGGAGTGATGCCCCTCGCATTTTAATCAGAAAGCAATTCACTGCATTTGCTCGCTGGGACTGAAGTAATTTTCCATGTAAAAAAAGAAGAAAATATGAATTATAGATTTGAAATAAGTAGCTTAACTTAGCTAAATGCATAAATTATACTGGATTTGAGAGAAATAAAAGTTACTGAACGTATAAATTCACCCTTACATTGTATATAAAAAGTTTAGATTGAATTATGTCAATTGAATGTTTATTATTCTAAAATGTTAACCATAAATTAAATTATGATTTGATTGAAATTTTCTGGACATTTGATTGAAAGCTAGTCGAACAACGCTAGCCTGTGGAATACACACGACCCGCTCCGTCTAATAACTACCTTTTCTCTGTCAAAATATAAGGATTAATAAATGAAAAACACTAATTTATATTGCAATTATCACTTAAATCTTATAATATTTGAAAAATTACTATCAGTTTCCCAATTTTAAATATAAGATTGTTGAAGAATTCTTATAGATTTAGGATTTATTGGGCGTTTGTCTGGGTTTCTTAATTCAATCACTGGAACGACACAAGGGACAACTTTGTGCATTGGTCCATTGCACGCCATCCCTCAAACGTGAGTCATCTGCTGAAACAAGTTTCTCTTTCAAGCTGAGAAACTTGCGCTTCGTCGCCATGATGTAATTTAGGATTCCGAAAGTGATTTGGAGGTTGGATTTCTGTATGTCAATTTATCGTTATAATCAGGAGAGATGGCAATCTCAACTTACCCCAGTTTTTATCTATGCAATTGCTCGTCTTCTGCTTCTCCGGCTCCAGGTTACTATAAGCTCTTTTGATTGGTAATAATCAATTTTTCATATTTGCAATATCATACCCTCACTTCTTTATTGGAGATTTTCAGGTAGACAATGTAAATACTCCGGCCAAGCGGTGGTAAATAAAAATTAAATTTCATCCTCACCCTGAAACCCTAATTCGAAATTCTATCCTATTAATTTCATTTCATTTCTGCATAGAGAGCATTGCCTACACGGATAATCACAGTGGGAAAGAAGAGGTCCCGTGGGGTACAATTAGTCGTAGATGACTATATCAACAAGCTCAAACCCTATTGCTCTGTCGACGATATTCAAATTCGCTCTAATCCTAAAAGTGCTCGGTATCTGAGTTTCTTTTTGTCTTTAGCATGATTGGAATCTATATTTCCAATGTTTTAATTTTTTTTTTGACTGTCCAGTGTCTTGGTTTCCAATATATAATCTGTACCTTGTGTTTTAGTGATGTGAGGGTTCAGGTTGATGATGAAGACATGGCAGCCATGAATCTTATAACGGTTGATGATTGGGTAAAGTTTCTTAACGGTCTTTCCATGCCTATTTGTTTGTTGAAGTTGAGTTCTCTAACTCTTGATTTATGATCATGAAGCACATTCTTTGTTAAATGGTCTCAAGATTAACTTTTTGAAGCTAGGATGGATTTTGATGTCGTATGAAATGCTTTTTTTTTTTTTTTTTCCCTTTATATTTGCACCTTTTTTAAATCGTAAAGCAAGTTTGGAATTCTTCAAAACAAAAGATGGTTGCCCTGATAGCATTTCAGTCAGGGGATGCTTAGTTGAAAATAATTGAAAATGCAGTTTTTCTTTCCCTTGTTTGTTTGTTTATTTGTCTATTTGTTTAAGTATTAATCAATCTGTATATATTTTTCTTGCAGGTTGTGATATTGGATGAGGATGGATTAGATATTGGGTCTGAGCAGATGGCTGAGTTGGTTGCAGAAGCGGGAAATACTGTAAGCCGCCTGTTTCTTTTTCCAATTCTCTACAATAGTGAGCCTGATTTCCATTTTGTTAGTTTAATTAGTTTCAATATTTTATTGTTCATTCTTAAAATAATAAAAAAAGGCTCTTCCATGCAGGGAGCTTCAAGGTTATCATTCTGTATTGGTGGACCTTATGGTCATGGACAACGAATTCGGAGACGTGCTAATGGATCAATCAGATTATCCTCCATGGTTTTGAATCATCAGATTGCATTGCTTGTGTTCATTGAACAGCTCTATCGGTAAGCATTTCCTTGAAGCATATGAATCCTATAACAAAGGTCCATGCTAGTGTTGCGGCTTCATGTGTTTGATAGATGACTATGCCATACCGTAGTTATTGCTTTGCAACTGTACATTTATATCAACAAAATATTTGCTCGAGGGCAATATGTGATAATGATGGGTCTTCATAGTCAGCTTGGGAAGTTTGCTTTTAGGTGTTTGAAAGTCTGTTCCTAAAGGAGGCTGGACCTTTTGGAATGGTGCCTTCTCAGTTTTGGAGTACAAAAATTTTTAGATAATGTATTAACCCATCGTGAGCTTAATATTTTGTGTTTCACCATATCCAATTTATTGGCTCCACTTAGGTTAACTGTTGACATAAATAAAAGTAATGGGTATATTATTGACTGTTATTTGCTTCTCAGGTCATGGACTATGCTTAAAGGACAAAATTATCATCATTGATTAATCAAGGGCACTGTGAGGGTAAGTCTCTTTGCTCCTGCTGGTAGCAGAAGCGAAGCCACCCGTGGCTTTCTTTCTCTCTTTTTCGCTCTGTTTTGTACCTTTTCTTCCCTTGCTATATATCCTTGATGGGGTTTTTTGGGTTAAGGCATATCAAATTTTCGGATCTGGCATTCAAATCTGCTCCTCTGAAGGCAGTTTAAGGGGGTGATGGCAGCAGACTAGAGCAGCTTTTCTCCTCACTATCTAGTTATGTATACTTGAAAATTTCTGTCCTAGGAGTCGTTTGTCTTATGTTAACCACTTATTGAACCTTCAGCGGCTTAGTCATCCGCATAATCATGAAATAAGTTTGTTTATCTAAATTAAATTAATTTGCTGCTTATATGGATTTCCAAAGGCTAATTTTGTCAAAATATAACTTTTAAAAACGGATTCGATAAATTACTATATATAGCTTAATAGATGAAAAGGCCAAGCTTTTTTTTTTCCCCAGTTAATAGGGGAGGGGGAAATACCACAAAACTATCCAGCAGATTTATCAAAACAGTTCAACAAACTCCTTAAAAGACATCTTAATATCGAAAAATCAAAGTTGGCTGATCACTATGCACATTAATACAAATCATTATGTCCACTCAATGCATCAAAATCTAAAATGCAAATCAGTAAAATAATTTATTATTATTAAAAACAAGTTAAATATCCTGTCAAAATAATTATGAGATACATATGTACACATGCCGTTTCTTTTGAGATGAATGTTGTTCCCATTAAGTTGAAATACGTCTATCTGGATTATTTTCACGATAAAAAAAAAACCCTTACAAACTGGAGTTTGGAATATCTGAATAGGCCTAGAATCATCAAAAGAGACCGTAGATCATTAAATTGGAAGACAATGCCATTGGGGCCGCAATTGGTCTCCCGAATTTCTTGATTTGGGTGAGAGCGTAGATTGATATGATAATCTGCAGAAACGGAAAGCCCAAGTGTGGTCGTTTATCTGGACTGGGAATAATAAGTTTAATAAACATGGAGACAGGCAGGCCCATCATCGACCAAAAGCCCACTTCAGCGTGTCTACTGTTTGCTAGCGGTTTTCTAATGTAAAAGGTTAAGTACAATTGTACAAAATCACATTAACAATCCGTAATGCCACTGATGTTTATATTCATTTTTCAAGTAGCTGTAATTTCCGAACAATGAAGTTAAAGCAGCAGTAATGGTCTGAAGGCTTTCCACTCCATCGGAGACACCGATAGCGACGGGGCACCAGCACTGGTCACTACTCTTATTAGCTTCGAATTAACGCTTTGGTGTTTAGTTTTTTTGGTTTGATGTGTCTGAAGTCTCGAGCGATTAATTGCTGCAAAGACCTTTTTTATCCATGTTCAAAGCAGCAGTAGATTTTATAAATTTGTTCAATTAAAAATGCCTAATAATAATTGACGATGACTAGCTGTTAATGGTGACTACACGACATGGTTGGACTGGAGCGATGTGGCAGTGCTACGTACTACTACAGATAGAGTTGGGTGGTACTTTAGTTATTTGTGGTAAATAGGGGGTGTATTCTTGTTCATTGACATTATCAGATAACTGGAAAAGGTGGGAGAAGATAACAGTTTAACATTGTAAAAATGGCAATGTTTATGTTAGTAAGTTTGCCCAAGCTCAATTACCTGACGATGATGCTACCATCATTTCCATGGAGGAGCAGGACGAACACCAACTCCACCTCCCTCAGGCATTTCTTGAAGCCTTCTTGCTGTGCTCCTCTGCGGCAGCAACTCCAAGATGAGCAGGTTTTCATCATCTCTATAGCTTCATTTATTGTTCTTGTTCTTGTTATTATTATTACAAATGGATAAAATATTTCAAGATCAAACCATGTGATATTCATAATTGTACCATATTTCTCTGTTTCGTTTGTTGGAGTTGGACTATCAAGGAGATTTGCAGATTTGTGTTTGACCTAGTCATATATAAACATGTTTGCCTTTGCGGACCTCTCGTTATGGAATTTTTGTAATGCTGAAATGCTTTCCTTTTTCCTAGATTTTTGAAGCAGATTAATACAAAACCATCCTAATTCCCTCCATTTCTGGTATTTCTCCTTGGTTAAGTTTTGTGTTAATTTTCATTGTTTTATTTACATTGGACATTGATTCTTCATCCCTGGAAATTAATATTAGTGAGAAAACCTTTTGTATTATATTATCTTCTTTCTTTGGGTCAGCGAATCCTTCTAAGCTGGTAGTGCACACAGCTGTATTATGATTACTCCGCTATTAATTTCATTGATAGTTGGATAGGCATAGCCACGAATGCAATTACAAGGTATGCCCTTGTCCAACAGCCCTGCATTAGAAGGGAATCAATTGCACCGTGTAAAGAATTCTCAAATATGATTGCTTATAATAATGGGTTATGAAAGCTCATATATGCTGATCCTGTTCTTACTCTAGTCCAGTTGTTTTGAAGGTTGATTCAGGGATCATGTGTGAACCTTGCAATGGGAAAGGATGGTTACTTTGTGATTTCTGCAAAGGACAGAAAACCAATGTGAAAGCTGAAAATAAGCGAATGTACCGCCGATGTCCATCTTGCAGAGCTGTAAGTAATCTAGTGATGCTAATATAAATTCTTTGGTTCAACGTTGACATTTCCTTCCACCATTGCTTCACCTGATCAACTGAAGGGCATTTGTCCTTTATGATCTCTATTTTATAATTTACTTATTCTGATTATATGATGCAAATATTTTCTCATAGCAAAACAATTCTCTGCTTTTCTTCTTTCATAGTTAAAAGGTGAAACAATAAAAGAACATGGTTGCTGATGGACCCTTGTTTATGCTATCTGTAATTATTAGTACATTGTCGTAGCCATCTTTCAGTGCTACAAGCCTACCATGCTATTGAACTATGTACAGATGTACCTTAGGTATCTGTAACTTGCGAGGCCGAGTGGCATAGGCTAAAAGGAGGTTAAAACAATGATACTCAGTCTTATGCTTAAAATTTTGTTGCAGATTGGATATATTTTGTGCCCGAAGTGCAAAGTCTTCAAATGTGTTACCTTCCCAAATTATAGTGATGGCGAGGATCCATCTTTATGAACTTGATGAGCTGGGTATCATTCAACTGCTCTGCTCAGAGTTCACTTGATTGTTCTAAGGAGCTTGTTTAAGGTTCCTGTCTTTCTCATTTATTTGCCCTCGTAATATTCTTTGAGAAGCGTCTTTGTAATGTTTTATACAAGAGTAATGCAAAAGCTTGCTTTGCTAAATCTTGACCTAATTGTATATCTTTATGAAAATAAATGAACTGCCCTCCAGTATTAACTTAGTTGGATAGTTTCTTTTCTTTCTCTTGTACTGTAGAAAATGGGCCTTGATCAGGAACTTAACAGTTGGCAGAACCACACATAATTTGGGATGGGGTTGGGAGGCAAATTGTTGTGGGGGGTTCTGTATTCTTATAATACTATTGATTCAAAAGTTATCAACAATAATATCAAACCACTAATTCATTAATTAACTACACTATTCACAAAAAGCAATTATTAAAATAAGCAGCTCCAATTTGTAAAAGACGTATCTTAAGACATGAATGTTGAAAGAAAATCAATTTCATTTTTTCTCTGTGCAGAAATATCAGTTTTTGGATATTACCAAGTACAATTCATTAAAAAATATTCTTATTCATTATGTTGGCAAGCACAATAAAAATTCTTTGTAGTTAATCAATTAGGTGTTGAAAATTCCTTGCACACCTTTTGTGTTGAAAATGATCTATAATTGGGAATTAGAAAGATTTATTTATTAAAATTTAAATGAGTTTAACTCTACCTTAAAATTTAAACTCGTACATATATGAAGCTTATTTGGGAGGGCCAGTGAGCTACTATTATGGGGTTGCTTATAGCCCCTTGATTACCAGAATGGCTGTGCTATAAAGTTTGGTACTTGTTTATAAGAACTTAAGGGACTCCTCATGGCCTGCAGCTGCACTGATGATGGCAGTTTTTAAGTTTTGGAGGAGTCACAGAATTGTTCTAAATTTCTAATCTGTCGTTACACTCATGAGTTAAGGTGGTCTTAATTTTGGAATTACCATCTTATTTTTTCTCTGTATAAGCATGTAGATCAGTGTTCATTTTTGTCTTCTACTTTCAGTATATCTGAAGGAATTTTTTTATGAACTACTAACTTAATGGAACAATTTGATGCAAGTAACAATTTTTCTTTTTGACCATATAAGTTAGGATTTGAAATCACCGTTGAGATATGCTAGGTAGTCAAATTGACAAGCTGGGGATGGTTTGGCTCTGTCATTTGTAGACATATACATTGTTGCAGCCATGAGTAATGCATTAATACTTCATCAAAGTGCTCATATTACAAGGGGAAAAAAGATGAACAATGTAAGTCAAGGCCTTGTTGTACCTAATGTTGTCATTTTCTGATATTGCATTTGATGGAGAGTAGCATTGTGAAATATGCCCTAATCATTCAGTTGCTATGAAACTTTGTGAATCTTTTGGTTTCAAGTAGCCTAATTAAGTTGATGGTTGTTTAATAATCTCTCTTTTCTTATCTAAAATAAGGTTGTTGAATAATCTTGATCTGAATAATACAACATAGCATGCACACCCTTTGGGGTTCCCTTGCAATATCTTAATATTGATTTCTCTTTCTTATCATTTCTCCCACCTGTCCATCATTATCTAATAAAGGATCATATTTGAGCCTGATACATTGATGAAGGTTTTGTAACTTCTTAAGATTTTTTTTGTTTATACTATTTCACTTTGATTTTCAATCATATTGTTTCCTCAATGATTTAGCTAGTCATACATGTTTTGCTATTGGATTGAGACAAATGCATACATGGTACTGGTTGTTGCATCATATTTCTACATATTAAGATACAGCCTCTTAAGAAACCTAAATGCCAGTTATTCATGGGTCCTTGTTTTATTTGAAATCTCAGTTACTATAATAACTAATGAAAGTGAATTATGCATATTATTATGATTAATTTTAGGTTGTTGATTCTCTCTAGCCTTTGGGGTCTCTATTAAGCAGAAGTTAATACATGCCAATGTTCGCCTATATGCATAACTCATAAAGATTTGCCATGTGGGTCTCCTCTTTTCTTGGATCTTACTTTGCCATTGTGACTTTCGGTTTATTATTATATTTGCAGTACCATTTGAATGAGTGAACGCCTTTACTCCATATGATATTTTTGAAGTACTTGAAAGGCTTCGTAATCCGTCATTCTGAACATGTTTTATGTACTTGAAGTATGAAATAAATGGGTTGCATGTGAATTCAGCGATAAAGGTCTTTAAATGTATTATCATATTTTATAGTTTAAGATTAATGGCGAAAATTAGTGCTTGAATGCATTAGATATCTGCATAATATATGTTTCTATGATGACACATTTTTTTATTGATATTTCCATAGTCAAACACAGAATATTGTACCTGTTTGTCCTGATTCACAAAAAAACATCAATGGCATGTAGAAATTACTCATTATCTCTTGTTCATGGCATCAGTCAAATACTGTCATCGTGGTTTATTCTCATCCCTATCAGAGGCATCACTAGTGAGTATCACCCGGTCCCAATACTTTCCTTTTACCGGGTCCCAGCTGTTATCAATCTTTAATTTGCTGTTGCCTCCACCTTAGTAGCACTGGTTGGAATTATCAGCTTGGGACCAAGGCATACTATGAAACCATCTTGGGACCAAGGCATACTATGAAACCATTACATCTGATGAAGACTTGCATTACAAGGGAAACCGACTCATTATTGAATTTTTAGAGTTTGCTTAGGGTATCTTATGTGCTATCAAACTCACTCTTTGAACTTATGTCAGATGCATGATAAACACCTGACAGAAGACTAATATTATGAGATTCAAGATGTTTACATTACTTTGATTAGACCAGTACACCATATATATTTAATGATCTCTTTGAAATTCTATCTGTTTTAAAGTTGAACTTAGTCTTTGAGATTGTCAATGGCACTGCAGGTGTTGGATATCATGACTTGTTAGCAGCACTCACCAAGAAGAAGAAAGAACAGGCAAACCAGCAGACTACTGAAGAGTAAAAATGCTTCTTTTTGCTTCTCAAATAGTTTTAACAATTTGAAAAGAATTTAATTATTAAACTCTCTCTCTCTCTCTCACACACACGCGCGCGCGCGCGCGCGCATACATGGCCTCATCCAGAAAAAAAAAAATTGGAAAAAACAAGTGAAATGAGGTCAAGGGAAGAGAAAAATTGAAGGTGATGAACTATCTGCACATGGGGCTTTGAGGATGATGAGAGGGAGTTTGGTGGTTTTTGGAAGAGCAATGTCCCAATCCTACACTGTCCTGTGTGAAATACACGTCTTTGTTTTCTTCTACCAGCTTCAAGATACTCTCGAAAACAGCTATTTCACAAGGAATTCTTAGAACACCAGTCTGCTGAAAGCCGAATTCTTCTTCAGCTTCTCTTAATAAGAAATGAAATGCAGGGTGACCCAAATACTCGGTGGGGATTATGTATCTCTTGAGCTCTTCTCCTACGCAAATGGCCAGGTAGCCCTTTGGGACGGCGTTGGTTGAGGTTGAGTGTGAAGAGGTCTCCGATAAAGAGAGCGTCCGTCTCAGAAACTTGATGCTTTTACTGCTTCCATTGTTATTGTTATTGTTGGTGTTGGTGTTGGCTTTGGTTTTTGATGAGTTGGCCAGTTTTCTCCATTTCTTTAGGATCTGCTGAAGCCTAACAATTTCTGTGATCTTGTTGGACTTCTTGGAATCCATGGCTTCTTCTTACACCACCGTTTGATGTTTGATGCCGTCTCATGTCCACTGGATACGGATTGCTTTCAACTTATAGCCTTCAGAGTCTTGGAATTCTGATATTTATTTGTTTATTTCATAAAATGTGACTTTACTATGTAGTATTATAAAGTATAAACTAAACCATTAACTAAACTTGTATCCAGAATCCATGAATAATGGTACGAGGGACTCTAATTTTTTTTTTTTTGTCTAATACAGTATAATAATAAAATAAAATAGTGTGATAATGATAGTAATGGCAGTAGTTTTTAAGAGAAAGTAATACATTGGTGTTGGTCTATTTTAAAGAGAGAGAGACTGGGACTGAGATTCCAAGGAATTAAGAAATGATGGAGAGGTGAGTGTTGTTCAGAAAGTGGCAGGAGGACTGCTCAAGTTTCCAATGCAAACTACCGACACAGTCAAAAGGGCCTGGCATCGTCCTCGTACATTTCACTTGTACTGTATATTCAAACTCTTAATACGATACGACTGGTAGTATTTTATCATTAACTGTACTGATAGTCGTCCTGTGAATGCGGCATTTAAAAGATCGAGAGCATTCCCAACCCATGTGATCTCATTTTATTTTAGACACATTACCATCTGCAACTGCAAGGGTTACACTTCTGAGGCCCGTTGGCTAATACAATAAACCAAGTTGTAACTTGTAAGCAAAGCATAATTCTTTCTCAAGTATTTTATTTTTTTTCTACTTTGGGTTTGCATGTGCATTGTTGTAACGCATCAAAACTTGGAAAATAAATTAATTAATTAACAAGCTAATCAATGATGAATTAGGGAATACTGCTTAAATTAAATATGAAGTCAAATGCAAGCGCATCGTGATCTCCACTCTCATCCTTAACATTGGCAATAAAACAAAAGAATGCAATGCAAATGCAGACTTCAATCATACTAATAATGTAATGTAATGCATGATTTTGATTACTAAAGAAAATAATGTAATGCATGTGCACACCGATTGTTTCCAATGTGCTCATGGATTCTTATTACATTCACATCAATATATACATTACCCTTTCGTTCCTTCTTCTTTTTTTTTAACGGTTAACTATTTCTTTTTAAAGTCCATTTGAATTTTGATAACTACATCATATTTATAATTTCATTTTTCACCAATTATTTAATTCATTTTCAAAAATCATAATTATACATGAAATTGTGAATTCAAACTTTTAGCTATAATTAAATTAATCTAAAAATTTCAAACCATAAACCTATTATTTCTTTTTTTTTTGTGAAGAAAAAATACCATCAGTTGCATTTTAAGTGAAATGCTACCTAAATTGGTAGGCGAGGTGCGGTGCGTACAATACAATTAGATAGATAGCTTGGTAAACTAAATAAATAGTAGTAAATAATGATGGACAGCTCTGAATTATTGAGCCAGCAAAGCAATGATACTAAGAAAATGGTAATTAGCTGTCTCGTATAATATAATTTCTGTTTTTTGTTTTTTCCTGAAAGAAAAGGAAAACATAATCTCCAATCAAATTATATATGAAAGTATATTAATTAATGGATTGCAAATGATTAGGTTCCATTTCTGTCTCCCCTGCGCCAGACTTGGCAGTGATTTGAATTAGAGCATTTCACTATTTTGGAATGCTGTGAGTTGGGCTTGCGAAAGAAATGGGATATTAATTGGGCTCTGCCGTTTGGGCTTTGTAATTTTTTTTGTTTCTGGATATTAAAAAAGAAAAAACAGAAAAGAAGTTGGAGGTGTGTCGTCCTCGTCCTTGTCCCGTTTTAGGCAGGCAAATGTATGGCAATGCATCTATTGGGGTTGGGGCACTAAAAAATTGATAGCTCAAATGGCTATACCATAAAAATAATGGATAGGTGTTTTAACAACAAACGGAAGTGGAAGTGGAAGTGAATGTACAATTTTATCCATGATTTCCTTTACGTGTGGATCTCATCGCACACCCAAATCATTATGTATTGATTGGACGGACAAAGTCCCATCCTGGATCTTCAATTATTATTATTTAAAAATTGTTACCCAAAATTTAATAAATAATTTGTAAAAGAAATTCACGATTGCAACAGACAAACTAATTACAATACATGCATATATTGTCTGTTTGCATGTATGGGCCTTGCTGTGCGTATCTTGGGTATATGACTCTGCAGCAAAATATGTACTACTATATGTTGGTTCAACCACCACTAACGCCAATCAAAAGATACATACCGCAGGAGTGGATGGGCGGAGAGAGGAGAGGCAGCTAGCTACCATAAACTATAATTTACAAATGCTATCATTTCGTCATCAACAAATAATAAATTAAGTGCAGGTGCAGGGGCGTGCAATTAATTAGTCGTTCTACAAATTAAAGATGGTTCCACTACACGGCATCGATTGCATGTTTTTGTTATGTGAAGCCCCTCAAACTCAAACCAATCATTTACTGATACAAAGCACGAGTTGGATAAAGCAAAATGCCAAAAAGCCTTTGAAGCAATATATTGATTGTTGTTAATTGGAACATCCAAAAGGGTGGTCGCTAAGGCTTTTGAATATCTGTCTCCGAAAAACTCTATTTTGCAAAGCCAACAAAAAGCAATTCCATAAAAATAACAATAAAGGAAGCTGCTTTCTTAATTTGTACTAAACGTCAATTCAAAGACCAAATAGATAAATAAACAATTCTCTGCTGTACATGCAGCCTGAACAATAATATCTATCTTGGACATTAATGGAGGCAATGTAAGCCATTTTGCAATATTTTTACTGGTCAAGTATTTTTTTTTTTTTTGAATCACAAAATGGGTAACGGAGTTTAAGAAGTTTGAAGCACAATATAATTATATATATAATATTAAGTAATATAGGTGCAGTGATGGATTGGAGATCCAAAGTGAAGCATAATTATATATGGAATTAAACGGAGATAGGAATTTATTCTGGAATTCGTATATTCCTTCATTTGGTTTCAACCCTTTCGACTGCTATACTGGAAAGTGGAAAGTGGAAACTGAATATGATTCCACCCTCATCCCAATTAAATTCTGCAAAATCCTTATATAAATATTCTCAATTTTACAGTTCTGCAAGTATTTTAATTAAAAAAAAAAAGAAGAGGAGATGATGCTGAGTCGTTTGGTAACCTCAACAAACGAAGAGAAACGGTTCCATATTTTAGTGCGTCCGCACGTTCATCACAATGGCGTGTTTGGCCACTTCATTACTCTCTTCTTTGCGCCTTGTCAGATTTTCACTCTCTTCCTAAATCCATGTCTTTCCTTTTCTAACCTTGCGTTTCTTCCTCTTTTTCTTTTTTTGCCATAGAAGAGAATAAGAATAAAAAATTACACTCAAGTGAGTCATCCAATCTGCCTAAAAATTGCTTTTTTTTCTCCTCATTCAATCTTTGATGCGTCTGTTTTTTCTCCTTAAATATCGGAATTACACTCACTTTATAGCACCAATTTCTTCTCTTTCGGGCATCTTAAATATAGGCACAATTTAGCACGTGTGGATTCTATTGAAAGAATATACATGTCTTTACGGAAGTGGCATGGTACCATTTACGTAAATATAAGAAACGGGCGGGGCATGTGAGAGTGCAAGAAAATTAAAATAATAAAATAATAATTGAAAAAGGTATGGGTCCTCATGATAATTCTTTTTTTATTTTAAAAAATAAAAAGGATAGCCTTTTTTGCTGAATTAATTGAAAGTGAATAGCAAATTCAAAGAGGTCTACATACATTGTTGGATGGCGTGTATAAATAGCAGTTGCAAATATGCTGGTCTTGCCCAGCTGAAGAATAACTAAACTAGCAGCTGGAGTGACTATATATATACTAAGAGAGAAGAAGATGATGGAGTGGAGGAAGTGTTATTTGGATGTGATTTTAGTACCACTTGGATTTTTAATCAGTATGGCCTATCATTTATGGTTATGGCATAAGGTTCGAACACAGCCTTTCACCACCATCATTGGTACCAACTCTAGGGGAAGGCGTTTCTGGGTTTCTGCCATGATGAAGGTATCATATGTGTATATAAATATATACCTTCTAATTTCATTTTTGCTACTTATAAATATACGTACGCTCTTAACACTATCCAAGTAACTATTCACACAAGTTTATATACACATTAATTAATGGAAATGTATTCGATAACTTTCTACTCTCATCCTGGATTTCCTGGTTGTTCTAATCATTTTTACGCAATAAATAACAACTTCTGATGTTTTGATATATATGTTTATATATATAAAAGATCAGGATATGGGAGTTAGATATATATTCTTTACTTGCCTTTTCTTTTTCTTCTTTGAATTCCCATACATTTATATGTGTATATGGAAATCTGAAACTAACAGCTGATCCAACCCAAAAAATGTATATCTTGTGAATGGAATGTTCGTGGCACGGAGAGCAAGTGGCAGCTCCACTCCACCAAAATTCCCAATTGATTCCATGCATATTAAGTCAGATAAATTATCGATTATTAGTGCTCTTCACTGTCACTGCCACTATATTATTGAATATTGATCGAGCAGTGTAGTAAAGGGAAAAATAATATTCATTCTATCTTTGTTTTTTTTTCTTTTTTCCTTTAACCTTTTTTCCTAATTGCACTGTCAATTATTGATGCTTACACAGTTCTTACTAGAGAAGAACCAAAACAAGTCAGTTGCTTCGAAGAAAATCTCGCATCCTTATATTATCTCTTCTTTGTTGAATGATAATACACTTGGCCTTCTTTGCTCTTTCCTGTCATTCTATTTCTCGAACAGAATCGCATGCTATTCAATATTTCGTGATTGGAAAAAGTATTAAATGATAAATCCCTATTAGAATTAAGCGAGAAATCCCTCAATGCATAACAAGATCATATCACTCCTTTTGCCTTTCCTGAAATCTTGCAAATTTTATTACTATATATAATTATTTGGATGCAGGACAATGAGAAGAAGAATATCTTGGCCGTCCAAACCCTTAGAAATTTGATAATGGGTTCGACCCTAATGGCCACTACATCAATCCTTCTCTCTGCTGGGCTGGCAGCCATTATAAGCAGCACTTACAGCGTGAAGAAGCCGCTAAACGATGCCGTTTATGGGGCGCATGGTGAATTTATGGTGGCATTGAAATATGTGACCATTTTAAGCATATTTCTGTTCTCATTTTTTTGCCACTCTCTGTCGATTAGGTTTGTGAATCAGGTCAACTTACTTATCAATACGCCGCAGGATCCGATGTCCGTAGTCACTCCCGATTATGTGGGGGAGTTATTAGAAAAGGGTTTTGTTCTAAACACAGTAGGGAATAGGCTCTTCTACACAGCAATGCCTCTGCTGCTCTGGATATTTGGGCCAGTGCTGGTTTTCTTGTGTTGTGTTACAATGGTCCCAGTGCTTTACAACCTAGACTTCGTGTTTAGCAGTTCAGAGGGAAAGACTAGTCATGCCAATGGAGAAAGGAACTTTGTCTGAATATCATCATATTGTAATAATTGAACAACAATCGTCATATCATCAAATATATATATGGACTGCCTTTTTTTTTTCTTTTTCTTTTTTGCATCACCACTCACCGGCGGTGAGAGTTCCATTTTGTAATTAGTTGTAATTGGAAAAAAGAAAAAACGTTTACCTTGGGCCCAAGGTTTTTCTTTTTCTTTTTCTTGTAATTCAGAGGCCTAGTTCAGTTTCATGTATCCAATATATATAAATTTAAAATAAAAAAGTCTTCTACTATCGTGTTGTGCTGATAGCACAAAATGGGCCTTCAAATTTTTGCAAGGCTTACATTCTCTCTCCCAAATTTGGCATTTTTCCATTAACGACCATTGATGAGTAATTAAATGACCATCCTTGGCCCATCGAGGAAAGTGGGCTCATTTACATCCTCACAAAATGGGCTAGTGGGCTGATCCAACTCTCTCGAGGATGATCGATGCAAATGAGCAATTAACTAATTGCTTAATTACTGATTTATTTACGTTAATCAAATGGGTAGCATAGTACTAAGCACTAACATTATACCTCGAAGTCCCAGGCTGAAAGGGGATTGGCTTCATTGTTTCAATACGTTGATGTGCATAAAGTTTCAGTCTTGGGATTGAAATATTGAATTTTGGGCTGTTAGATATAAAAGAAAACTGTCAGTGAAACTACAGAAAAGCTGCAGGTACAGCATATACACTTACCGGAAGAAAGCAATAAAAAAAGTGCATGAGTGGAAAAATGACTCGTTAATTGATATATTTCTTGAAGAAGTTGTCTCTTTTCAAGGGGATGATGAGATTTCTATTACCGTCCTGTCCAAAGAAATGTTGTTTATTTACTTTTCATGTCACTGGGCTTTAACATTTTCTGGATAATTTGTTTCAAGTCTAATAAAAAAATATTGAAATCTCTTAGTCTTAGGTTTTTGTCACGACCCAAAACCGTGGGCCGGACCGGCACTAGGACCTGGGTAAGCTTAAGGCCCCCGAGGCCCGTAGTAAGCCTAATCTCTGATTTCAACACCATAATTACATGAAAATATTCTACAAGTTGACCCATTATATT